>JXCR01041745.1:136520-157663 GCA_002079205.1 Phalaenopsis hybrid cultivar
GGGATGAGTTTTTTTCTTTGTGTTGAGGCAAAAAAAAAAAAAATTGTTAGGCTACAACTTAACTCACTAACTTTCTATAATGTAAGTTCATGTCCTTCCTACCCTCATTCTAGGTAGCATTGTTGTGAGGATGGAGGTTGTGCAAGAGATTGTGAGGGTGGTGGAGGAAAGTGCTGACCTTTAAGAAACTATGGTGACCACAGTGACAGAGTGAGATCAAGTACAAAACTTACCCAACTCATGAAAGACTCTTGGATATACCTTCTTCAGGCCAAATCTCGCTACCTAAGGTCTTCTTCGGTGAACTACGATTTTGGTGTGGATACTGACGGATGAGTGTTTGTGAAAGGATCGAGGGAATAAAAAGATTTCAAAAATTTTGAATCCAACAGCTTGGTCATGTCGGACCCGGCATAGCCACACCACAGTGTGAGTTATGACAGTGTGGTTACACCCAAAATTGGCGCATATGTACAAGATGGCTATTTTAGCGGTATGGTTATGCTGCCAAGCAACATAATTACATGGAGTGCTCAAGTTGCGCGGTGTGCTTACATGGCCCTTGGTTTTGTCTACGCTTAACCGACATGATCATGTCTTAACAAGCATGGTTACACAAAGTAAAAAACTTGTATTTATATCAAATTTGCTCCCTAAACCACATTTTAGCCCCCTAACCCTAGTTAGATGACTAAAAATCATGGATAATTTCCTTAGGTTGTTTTTTGACTTTCCTAGCCCACAGACAGAGACCAACTACTCCATAGAGGAATCAGATGCAACAACACACACTAAACAAGATTAAAAATATAATAAACACATGACAACCACAAATAAAACTAGACTTCAAAGCAACTCAATAATAAAATCAATCAAATCCTAGGATAATGTCTGGGTTGCCTCCCAATGTAGCACTTGGTTCAACGTCCTCAGCCAGACAATGTCAGATCTACTATCACAATGATTTCAACATCAAGCTCTCACTAGGGCCTTTCCTATCACCTCCTATATACAAACTTAACCTCAGGTCGTTAACTTTAAAAATATTAATTTTCTTTCCGTCATGAATATCTATGGCTCCAAATGGATATGCAAGTACTACAATGAATGGTCTCGACTACCTATTCTTAATTTTTTTTAGGAAATAATTTCAATATTGAATTATATAACAAAAATTCTTGTCCAAATTGAAATTTTTTTCTAATCAACTTCTGATCATTGCACTTCATCATCTTTTTCTTATATATTTTGAAATTCTCATAGGCTTCCTATATAGTTTCTTCTAAAGCATTCAATTGTAATAATATTTTCCCTGTCACGTCATTCACATAATAATTAAATTCCTTAACTGCCCAATAAGCCTTGGGTTGGTAGGCTTTTCAAGAGATCTTTCTATAAAGTGATAAACCTAAGTGTGTCTTGAAAGCAGTCATATAAGCCCGTAATGTCTCATCAAGCCTAAGGGACTATTCCTTCCAACTAGGGTTGATCGTCTTCTCCAGGTTCCTTTTAAATTTCTTATTGTAAACCTCAGCTAAATCAATGATTTATGGTTATAAGCAGTAGCAACCTTATGTGTAATTCTAAATTTGGCAACTAATGTCTCAATCTTTATACAAAAATGGTTGCCCTCATCACTAATAATCACTCTATGTGTCTCAAATTCATAAAAAATATGCTTCTTCAAAAATTTCAGAACACTCTGAGCATCAAAATTAGGCAACACCACAACCTCAATCCGCTGGAAGACATAGTCTACTGCTATCAAAATGTATAGGTTTCTTAAGGGATGTATGAAGGGTCCCATTAAATTTATTCCTCAAATATTGAAAATCTCAACTTCCAAAGTAAAGTTTAGGAGCATTTCATCTATCTTTGAAATATTTCATACATGTTGACATCTATCACAAGCTTCAACATAATCATTCACATTCTTAAAAAGGATAGGCTAACAAATCCAGATTTTAAGACTTTAGCAGCAGTTTTAAATCTCCAAAATGCCCACTAGATTTTAAATCATGACAAGAACTAATGATATCATTGATCACATTCAATGGCACATGCCTCTTAAGAACCTAGTCCTTACACTTTCTAAGAAAATAAGTTTCATCTTAATAGTAGAATTTGGTATCAAAAAAGAACTTCTTTCCTGGTGGTAGGTCAAATCATAAGGAATGATCCTACTAACAATGAATTTCATGATGTCTTCATAGCACATGGTGTTATCCTCATAAATGGTGAGAAATTGCTCAAAAGAAAAATTCTCATAGACGCACATCAAACTTCATCTACTCAAGCCTAGACAAGTGATTGACTACCTAATTTTTCATGCCTTTTCAATCTAAAATCTCCACATCAAATTCTTGAAACAAGAGGACACATCCGATCAAATGAAATTTGATGTCCTTTTTTGCCACGAAATATTCAGCAGCAGTATGATCGACGTATACCGTGGCTCATGTTTCTATCAGGTAAGATCTAAATTTATTAAATCCAAATATTATGGTAAATATTTATTTCTCTATAGTAGTATAATTCATGAAAGCATCATTGAGAGTCATAATGACATAATATATAACATGAAAAACTTTCTCTCCTTTGGTCTAAACTTGCTCAAACGGTATAGTCACTCACATCGCACATCAGCTAGAATGACTTCTCTTATTTCAATGCAACGATCACAGGTTCAATGACTAACTTGGATCTTGAATTCTCAGGTATAGATAGACATGTCTCATCAGCATAGAAGGGCATATCCTTTTCTAACAAATGGCATAAAGGCTTGGTGATATTAGAAAAGTCCTTAAAGTATCAACAATAATATGCAGTGTGTCCTAAAAAGGTCTTAATTCCTTTATAGAAATGGGTGGGGGTAACTTCTTAATCACTTAAATCTCGATTGGATTTGCCTTCATCCTCTTCTAAGAAATCTTATGGTCCAACACTTTCCTCTCAGTGACAAAGAATTGACATTTCTCCCAATTTAGCATCAAATTGGTCTCCTTAGACCTTTACAACACTTCTGCAAGATGGTTCAGGCATGAGTCAGATGAGGTGCATACAAAGACGTCATCCATGAAAATTTTTATCCTGATCTCAATCAAGTAAAAAATGATGGACATCATGCAGCGCTGGAAGATGGCTAGTGCATTACAAAATCCAATGACATTCAATTAAAGGAAAAGGTCCCATAGGTCTTAATTAATGTGGAATTGTCTTGGTCCTCAGATAATATAGGGATCTAGCGGTATCCTGAATAACAATCTAGGAAGTAGTAGAAAGGATGGCCTATCATTCTATTTAATATCTAGTAAGAAATGGTAGGGGAGATGGTCTTTCTTAATGGCCCCATTTAACTTCCTATAGTCAATTTAAATCCTCCATCTAGTGGTAATTGAAACACCTTAAAATATGTTAACTTTCTACATGTATTTTATGCTAATTTTTAATGATATTTCACTTTAATTGAAGGTTTTTTGCATGTTTTTTATTCCAGGTACAAGAAATGGAATTTTGGAGAAAAAGGAGAGAAAATGGAGCAAAATGGATCAAGGAGCTAAAATCTTAAATTGATGACTAGGCGCCAACTTCTGGAACCTAAGCGTCAGACTGCAAGAAGCTCTAGTGCCATGGCGCCAAGATCTGGCACATAGACCCCAGTCAGTTATGTGCATCTTCTAGAAGGGTGGCATCTAGGGGCGCCTAGGTGCTCAACTGTGACGCCTAGGCGCCAAAGACAATTTTTAACTTTGTGCATTGAATGTGGACGAATTTTGAAGAGGTGCTTGAAGTGACTTTTGGTTATCTTGAGAGTTCTATTTAATAGAGCCATTGGCTGGCCAAAAAAGGGAGTGGAAAAGTTGGGAAGAGCTTTGGTGTCTAGTATTGGCGTGAGTCTTTGAAGAGAGTCTTGTGTGTGGGTGTGTGGGTGTGTGAGTATTTGTTCTTGTATTTTTGAGTAAATTTGTAAGGAGCGTTGAAGATTCATCAAGAAAAGTTCAAAGGATTTACTTGGACAAAAAGTTTGAGATAAGTATTTTGTACTTCTGTTTAAGTTTATTCAACTTAAGCTTTAATATAAATCATGTTTTATTTTGTTATCCCCATGAAATTTGAGTAGTTTTCTTATCTTTCTTCTTGCAATGAGAATTAATCTTGTGTAGGAATAGGATTGTTTAGAAATTTTCTTATTTCATACTTGTTATGATTTATTACTTCATGCTTCATTTACATATTCGATATGGTCAATTGGCATGTTAAAATTTGTTGTGAATCCATAATGACCCAGGAGAGTTATGTTTTCCTCAACTAGTAAGAATCACATTGCATTATTGGGGGAAGGAAAAGTAGTCCATAGTGTAGTGTAAATAAATAGAGAGATAAGTTTTGATTGGTGATTCTAGGGTCACAGACTAGAATCTTTATCAATTTGATATTTAATTTGGAACCTAAGGCCTGGATAATCCTATAGAGAGGGCACAGTGGGTAAATTAGAAGTGAGAGACTAGAATCTACTCAACTTAACCGAACTTAACTTTAGATTAGCCAATGTTCTTTATGCACTTGTAAGATGGTATAAAATAGATATGCTCCTATTTAACATAAAACTACATTTTAAACTTTAAACATTTGATTCATACACTGATTATAAACTCATTGTTAGGAGCTTCACATAATTTAAAACTCTTTTACACTTAGCTATCTTAGAAACACTTAGCATTTTATTTTAGTTTTTAAACTGCACTTATTGGTAGTAATTACTTCTTTTTCCTAGATAAGTATCTATTATTTTAAGTAGACATCTTGTAAGTCACTATATAAAGTTATTGCTTCTCTGTGCGATTGATATTGAGATCTTTAAAGAAAACTCTTTAATACTTGAAATGATATGTATACTTACGTAGTTCCCTTAGTGTGCACATCAAATTCTAAAATTCTATAACATATCATTTTGCGCATTAGCCGCTAAGATATATTGGGTCAAGTTTTTTGTCATCTATTGAAAACTAAATAACTGCGTAATTGCGGGTTGAGTCAAGTTTTTGGCGTTGTTGCCCGGGAAGTGATCCGCGATGAAATATAGTTTTGCAAAATATATAAAGGTGACTCCGCTATGCAACGGTGCCAAAAGCTTGATGCAATCTTTTATAAATAAGAAATTTAAGCAATTAATGTTGGGATTCTACACAAGTATGCGTATGGTTATCAAGTAATAAAAGACTTTCTATTTAAGCCCCAAATATCGATCCCACGGGGAAGGTTTAAATTTGAAATGATAAATTAACTAGAAAATTTACAGAAAGTAAAACGAAATTACTATCACTAATTTCGAATGTTAAGATATTTTCAGAACTAAATTATTTAACTTCTAGCAAACTGAAATGCAAAGTTTAAACATTAACTACTAAACTATGTTTATGTGATGAAGATTTCTTATGTGAAAAAATAACTTTCCCACTACAATGAGATTTTGGTAAAATGGGATAAGATAAATGGTTTTAATATGTATTGTGCCAAATAGAAGCAGTTTTAATTCTCTACTCTGATACAATATTATAGAAAATTATCGGTTAATCCCAGGTTTAGTCCCTAAATCTGTGGCTAGGCTAGAAGGATACTGGCTCCCACTCCAGAGCTCCCACTTCCTTTCACCTGAAGGCTAACTCTCGTTTTAGTTCTTAAACACTAAGACCGAAATGGGGATTTTAGTTTGTCACCCTAAAATCTCTAATTCTACACCCAACAATATATATTTCTCTATTTATTTGCACTTAATTCCATAAACAAAATTCTCCTTCATAGAATCAAATGTGATCCTCACTCTGTTGTAGAACTCATACTCCATTTCCCCAGATCATATGTTTCACAACATATAAACAAATTTCTCCTTCATGAAATCAAATGTGACCCTCACTCTGTTGTAGAACTCATACTCCATTTCCCGGATCATATGTTTCACAATATATTTTAATTGTTATAGAACTCATACTCCATTTCCCGGATCATATGTTTCACAACATATTTTAACAATTCAATTGGCCAGATTTAAAAACTAAATTAAGTTCGGAGTTGAAAAATCATCACAATTTATTTTATATTTTAATTATGCCACATTGAAAAGTAAATTAAATTCGGAGTTGAAAAATCATCACAATTTATTTTATATTTTAATATTGGCACATAGTAAATTTAGTTCGGAATTGAAAAATCATCACAATTTATTTTATATTTTAACATTGACACACTCATATTATCTCTTCATTTTACCATATATCAGAGTAGGGAGAAAGATAAAGGAAACTACTCATACTTCATGAGAATGATACAACAAAACACAAATTTTACATATAAAAAAAAAGTTCATACACTACCATAAAAAACAAACAATACTTAATTGAAACTCTTTCTCAAAGCAAATCTCTTGTAGCCTTTCATAGGAAACATAGGAAGAAGAAATCTCTCACTTTTCTCTTTCTCCAACACTCTTAGAGAAAAATTCACACTTAATCTCAACACAAAAACTCTAAATTCTTAAAAAAATCACAAATAGACTCCAAAATGATGGTGGAATGAGGCTTGAAAAGTGTTTGGCATGTAAGAGAATGAATGGTGACGAGGAATTGCAAAAAGGAGCTAATTTTCTGATCAATTTCTGCCCCAAATATAGCCTAGAGTCAGTTCTCCAATAGGTGCATCTAAAAACTCTTCAAAAAAGAGTCCAAATTCGTTGAATCTTCTAGAAATAGGGTCTGAACCGACACTGGCGTCGTCGACGCCCATTGTGGTACCATTAGCGCCAGCGGTCCGCAATTTAATTCAATGTTCTCTGTCAAACAGCGCCATCGGCGCCCAATCTGGCACTATCGGCGCTGAACAAATTTTCAACTTCTCCATTTTGACTCCAAATTTCATCATTTTTGCTTCATTTTTGCTCTAAGTCCTAAAATTCAACAACCTGCAAGAAAACCTTAAAAATACCTTCCATTAAAGTGTAATATCACAAAAAATGAGTATAAATTATGGGTCTAAAAATGCATATATTTTTTGGTGTATCATGAAACAACTTAACTTTTTGACTTAGAATTTTTATTTGAACTATAGATTTATTTTAGGAGAATTTTATATTAATTCTTCTTTATTGGTATTTGTTTATTTCTTAAAAATATAAAAATATAAAATTTTTTAATTAAAAAAATTGAAAAATCATAAAATAAAAAAATCCATAAAAAGCAAAAAAAAATTTATTTTTTATATTTGGAGTATTTTTATTTTTTTGAAATTTTTATCTTTTGCATGCGTAGTTCGGGATCTGAAGGTTTAGTGTCATACGATTCTGAAATAGAAGTAACTATAAGAAAAATTTGAAAAAAAAGAGAACTTCACAATTTACAAGAAATGACAATACTTCACAAAATAATTTTGATAATCAAACTATTGAAGATAAACATCATCATACACAAAGACCTTTAAGGGACTACACAAACCCTACAATAGATTAAATTCATTTAAGTATGTAAACTCCTGTTGTAGCAACTAACTCATTCGAACTTAAACATATGTATTATCCAAATGATACAAAATAATCAGTTTGGGGGTACACCATCTGAGGATCCAAATTTACATCATGTTAGTTTTTTAACACTGCGTGCTACATTTAAGTACAATGGTTTATCAAACAATGTTGTTCGACTTAGAATTTTTCATTTTCCCTATGCGATAAAGCTAAGACGTGGTTAAAGTCATTAACACCTAGATCTATTAGAACTTGGGGAGAGTTTGCACAGAACTTATTAGCTAAGTTTTTTCCATCTTAAAAAATGACTAAGCTTAGAAATGATATTACCTCATTTACTCAGTATGAAGTTGAGTCAATATATGAAGTTTGGGATAATTTAAAGAACCCCTTAGAAAGTGTCCACATCATACTTTGTCAGACTAGTTAATTATTCAAACATTTTATAATGTGTTAGTAGGATCCATTGGATCTATTACCGACATTGCTGCTGGTGGATCATTAATGTCAAAACCATTTGATGAAGCATATGAATTCATTGAAGAGATAACTACTAACAATTTTCAATGACCCTCTGAAAGGGTAAATCCTAAGAAAGTAGCCCGTGTTCATGATCATGATGGAATTTTAATCTTAGTATCTCAAGTTGTTGTGATATCTAGGAAGTTGGATCTATTTGGAGTGAACTTTTCTCTTGCGCCTCATGTGATTGAAAAAAATTCAATTGGATAATTGATTGATTCTCAACCATCATTTGAAACTTTAAATGCAATTAATAATAGACCCAATAACCCATATTCTAACAATTATAACCTAGGTTGGAAAAACCAACCTAACTTTAACTGCAATAATACTTCTAGTGGTGAAATTTAATAATGGAGGAATAATCAAGTGAACCCATTAGGAAACTAGAACAACCAGAGTAATACTAACCTTATACCTTCTCATCCTCATGACTTTACCAATAACCAATAAATGAAGGAAAAAAATTTGTCCTTAAAAGAAGTGGTGTTACAAATGGGAAATCAATTACAAAGTTTAAGTACTACAGTAAGAAATATGGAGAATCAAATGGGGCAAATGGATAATACACTTAGTAATAGGCCTTAGGGAACTCTTCCAAGTAACATTGAGATAAATCCTAAAGATAAAAATAAAGAGAAGTAAAAGCTATGAAGTTGATAAGCAGTAGAGAATTGAAAACTCAAGTGCAAAAAGAGATTGAAGTTGAGAGAGAAAATGAAGAAATTGAAGAATCTGAAGAAAATATTTCTAAGAACTTTAAAAAACCTACCTCTCCAACTAAGATCAATTTAAAAAGACCTCTTCCTCCATTTTCTCAGAGACTTAGACAGCAAAAGTTTGATCAACAATTCTCAAATTTTTTTAAGATATTTAAGAAATAAATGATAAACATTCATTTTGTTGAAGCATTTGAACAAATGTCGAGTTATGCTAAATTTATGAAAAAAATATTAAATAAAAAAGGAAGTTTGGTGAGCACGAGACTGTTGCACTTAGTGAAGAATGTAGTGCAATAATTTTAAAAAAACTTTTTAAAAAACTTAAAGATACTGGTAGCTTTACTATTCCATGCACGATATGAGAAAGATTCTGTGGAAAAGCCTTATGCAATTTTAGAGCTAGCATTAACCTCGTGCCATTATCGATACTTTCAGTTAGTTGTTTGATCAATTACATATCTGAAAGGGCTTATAGAAGATGTACTGGTAAAGGTAGATAAATTTATCTTTCTTGTGGATTTTATTATTTTAAATATGGAGGAAGATAAATAAATACCAATCATCTTAAGAAGACCTTTCCTTGTCACTAGACGATCCATGATAGATTTGCAAAAATGAGAGTTAACTTTGAGAGTTAATGATCAAGAAGTTACTATTAACTTATTAAAATCAATTAAGTATCCTCCAAAAGAAAAAGATGATGAGTCTTACAGAAAAAAAATATTGATTACTTAATTAATGACCATTTCCGAGAAAGCTATGAAGTCAAAACAAAACAAAAAGAGCTAAAGGATGAAAGAGAAACTGATTTTTAAGTTGAAACACTTGAAATGAACATTGAGGATTTAAATTATGTTCAGGAAAGTTTTGAAATTTTAGACACTAATTAAAATAGTAAACCTCTTATTTCGTTAATTAAAAAACCTCCTGAACTTAAAATGAAAGTTCTCCCTACACATTTGAAGTATGCATTTTTTGGGAACTCATCAACATTACCTATTAAAATATCCTCAGGCTTAATAGAAGGTTAAGAAGAAAATACAATGGAAACATTAAAAAATTATATGAAAGTCTTTAGATGGAAATTGATAAATATTAAAGGTGTCAGCCCTTCATTCTGCATACATAGAATTCTGATGGAAGATAATCACAAGCCTTGGGTAGATCCTCAAAGGAGATTGAACCATAACATGAAAGAAGTTGGAACTTCTTAAGAATGAATAACATTATCTTAGTATATTATTAAGTGCCACTTATATTTTGCATATATGGCACAACATAGAATTTTCATTCATGCTCAATTTATTTTAATTAATGATCCTTAAATATGCTTATCAATCATCAAGAATTTATATTTTCATTTGTTAAAGAAGTTTCAAGGCCATTTTTTTTAAAAAAAAAGTTATGTTTATTCATGAACATAAGCTATTTTTAATGCTCATTTAGATGCTTATTTTACCTTTTCCTTTATTATTTTTTCAATTAAATGCTCATTCCTCGAGGCTTAACAAACAATTCGTTTATAAGTTTGATAAAACTTGAAAAACCTCATATAATTGTCTAATAAACTGAGTTTTTTTTTTATAAAATTGATAAGGCATGATAAGGATATTTTGCTGTCTAAATCCTAAGCTCATTTATAGGCTCAACAAAGCTCACTAATGATCATTTGGTTATATAACATGTAGCTTGATAAGGCCAAACTCGTGAACGTACCATTCAAGGCTTGCTATATGTTCAATTAAAGCTCCTCATTTCGTTAAATGAGTTGATCGTGACACAAGGATTGTTGCCCTCACACTTATTGACCGGGCGTGATAAAAGACAGGTCACTGGTCGAACTCTATTAAAGCATGTTGCAATTACCCCCCCCCCCTCTCCTTTGTTGCGATCTCTTCTCCTGTAACCCAATCTTCCACATAGACATTGCAACGCCTCTTCCTCCTAGTTGTTGTAGCTCTACCTCTTCATTTCCTANCGCCTTGTCCTCCTAGTTGTTGTAGCTCTGCCTCTTCATTTCCTACCACTCCTACCCTTCTTTTCACAGATCTTACCATTTGCCAGCTACTAGCCTTCTCTTTAATTATATGTGTTCTTGCTTAAGCCCTGACCAATAGTTGATTTTCTAATTATAGGTTTTGTTTCTAGTGTTCTCCCTCTTACGATGGCTATATTATTCGGTGATGTGGTGCTATGACTGTACCTCGCCAAGGTGGTTTTTATCCCTACTCCGTCTCCTCCTCCTGACATCACTCTCTAAGATTATCATCCTCCCTACTCCGCCACTCCCCATATCCCACCACAAACAGTAGGAGCCCCCACTCCCTCATCGCTCCTCTTCGAGCCTCATCATCCATTTTTACACTCCCCACAACCTTTCGGAACCCCTTCGGGTTCAGGTCCACCCCTCTCTAGGCACTGGCTCCCCTTGTTATGCCTCCTCTGTCAACCATGGCACCTACAAGACCTCCAACACCCCTTTCCAGCTAGTAATAGTACCTACAACCCACTTCCGGTCCTCCTCCAACCAACTATAGTACTTGCAGCTAGGGCTGTCAAAAAAGCTCGTTGTTTACGAATAGTTCATGTTCGGTTCATCAGGGAGTTCGTGTTCAATTCGTTCGAAAAGCAAATGAATTGAACACGAACAAATTTTTTCGTTCAGTTTGTTAAACGAACCAAACACGAACATTGATGTGTTCGTTCATGTTCGATTCATTAGTGTTTGAAAAATAAAATAATTTAAAATAGTTATATACAAAAAAAATTATGATATTTTAAAATAATTATATATTCTAAAATTTATCATATTTTAAATAATGCAAACAAATTTTAATATTTTCAAACAATTCAAACATTTTTAACAAATCAAACAATTTGAATAATTCAAATGATTCAAACAATTCAAACCATTGATATAATTTGAAAAATTCAAACATTTCGAACAATTCAAACTTGTTTCAAACAAAATCGAATCGATCGCGAACAACAACTTTAACAATTAATTTCAAACGATAACCTATTTCAAACACAATTAATTTCAAATGAGCCGAACACAAACACACGCTCTGTTTATTCCTGCCCGATTTATTTACACTCTTACTTGCAGCCCCCGGCCCGACACTCCCCCGGCGCTGGCGTTTATGCTCTTTGTAGTACTTATTTTACTATTTTTTGAGTCCCTATTTCTTATATTAACACTCACAAGTTGTGTTCTTTATGTCCATGAGTCCATGTTGTACTTTCCTTCAAAATCATCAATAAAATTGTGTCACTTTTAGTCGTGGTTTGGGTTATCTCCGGTATCATTTAGTATCAAAGCTAGCCCAACACTAGTTCTACCCTGGGGTTCACTAGCATTCACCCTTACCCAACCACCAATTTTTTTCCTCCTCTCGTTTCCCTCTTCACTTTTTTTCCTACTCTTCTTGCCTTCTCATTTCTTCTCTAGCCTCTTTCCCAAAACACTTCCGATCATGCTACCATGTTGATATGCGCCAAACCCAACCTGGGAAGAAATTCAAGGATAGATTCATATCTTACAAAAATCATTGACAGAGATGGATGACATGAACCAAGGAGATGTTACTCTCGACTGTGACATCAAGAGTCAAAGTGGAGACTACGGTGACGACAAAAAATTGTTTCATCGCGATGGCGTCAACAATGACAAATATAACCCAACTCGCTTTTGAATTCACTATCACAGGAGATCACGCGAGGCACTCACGTTAGGCACCCATAGAGATTTTGGCATTAAAACAGACCTGTCAAAATTTAATGGAAGTATGGACCCCAACTACGTCAATGACTGGTTGCAAGCAACCAAGTGCATATTTGATTACAAGGAGGTTCCCGAGGTAAAACAAGTTAAGTTTGCTACTATCAAACTAAAGAAAAACACGTCGTTATGGTGGAAAAACTTGCAATGACAACGACAACACGACAGCAATGACAAGATCACTAAGTGACCCAAAATGAAGAAAGTAATGCAAAAGAAATATCTTCCACCCCACTATCACTAGGACATGTTCCTCTAGCTCCACAACATACAACAGCTTGACCTATCGGTCAAGGAATTTACAACATAATTCGATCACTTATAGATGAAGTGTGACCTAATCTAACAAGAGGAGTGAACAGTAGCTCCTTATCTCAGGAGTTTAAAAGTTGTCATTATTGTGCAACTCCAGCTCTATTGAATGCTAAATGGTGTTCAAACTTTCACATTAAAAGTAGATCAACAATAGAAGCAAGCCTAATCTCAAAACTCATTCCGCTAGTAGTCAACGTACAAACCATCACCTCAAATCAAACCTACCAACAAAACCACTACGGAAGCTGGCAAGTCACTATCAGGAAGCAGTAAAATCACCCCCAATCGGCTTGAAACTCAAAAAAGGAAGTTTCTCCTGGACATTTCTTGCACAAAAATGTTTTAGATGCCACGGGTATGGCCTCATCTCTGTCAATTGCCCCACCACCCGTGTTGTCAAATTTACTGAAGAAGGCATGGTTAAGGAAGTCCAATAATTTGAGGAAGGCCAATCTGAAGTTGATTCTGAAGAAGCATTGCCCCTCCCTGAAGGCGAATGTGAACTATTGGTCTTAAAAATGGTCTTCTAGTCCAAACTCGAAAGAGACCTTTCATGGCTATGACACAACATCTTTCATACTACATGCACAATTAAAGACAAATTTTGTAGTTTAATCATCGATGGCGACTTTTGTGAAAATGTCATCTCCACCCTGTTGGCCAAGAAGATAGGTTTTGCGACACAAAAACATCCATAATCTTACTCTCTCACATGGCTCAAAAAAGGGGACGTGATTCACATTGATCAACAATGCTTAGTTGAATTCTCCATCGACAAACCACTACAAGAGCAAGTGTGGTGTGATGTAGTCCCAATGGACACATGCCACATTCTTCTAAGGAGTCCATGACAATTTGATCGAAAAACACAACACGATGGTTGCAAAAACACATACACATTCAAGAAGGATCGAAAATGCATCATGCTATTGCTTGTAAGATATGTGTGGGCCTCGACCAACACTGAAGACACATTAATCTCACGAGCCACCTTCCTCCAATCTGCTTGTGATGACATAAGCACACTAGCTCTGATCCTTCTATAAGGTAATGGCCAGGATAATCAGTTACCCACACTACTTAAACCATTCCTACACGATTTCCAAGATGTCATGATCGACGATCTCCCAAGCGGATTACTTCCACTACGAGACATCTAGCTTGCTATCAAGCTCATACCAGGGTCGATTTTTCCAAATAGGCTCGCCTACCTACTATGACCCGTAGGGTGCGAGGAACTCCAACTTCATGTGCAAGATCTTGTTAAGAGGATATTAGTACACAAAAGCACCAATCCGCGATGCTGTACCCACCCTCATCATACCTAATAAAGATGGCTCCTGGCAATGTGCATTGACAATCTTCCCATCAATAAAACTACAATCAAATATCGCTTTCCCATACCAGACCTCGACGATCTCTTGGATCAATTGTACGACGCCACTGTCTTCTCCAAAATTGACCTACGGAGTGCGACCATGAGATAAGTGGAAAATCACCTTCAAGACATGAGATGGCTTTTATGAATGGACAATCACGCCTTTCAACATATCCAATACATCTGACGCCTTCATGCGTCTAATGAATCAATTTTTTTGAGCTCAAATTGGGAGATTTGTGGTGGTCTACTTTAATGATATTATGATTAATAGTAAATCCAAAGAAGATCATCTGTAGCAGCTTCAGGCGACATTCGAGGTTCTACGATCCAAACAACTATATGCACAACCCAAGAAATGTCATTTCCTCACAAATCAAGTATATTTTTTGGGCTACATTGTCTCTAGCATGGGGATACAGATTGACCCCACAAAGATCGAGGCAATCGTAAGCTGAATCGAGTTGCAATCTTTCACCTTGTTTGGACAATTTTTGGAGCTAGCCTCCTTCTACCGATGATTTTTTTTTCAAATTCAACACTATCACTGCCTCCTCATTGAGCTATTGAAATAAAAAAAAAATTCACATGGATGGTCACAACCTAGTCTAACTTTGAAATATTGAAGGAAAATGTCACTCAAGCCTCAGTTCTTGCCTTATTTGATTTCAACCAACCATTCTAGGTTGAGTGTGACACTTTCGATATAGGTATTGTCTCTGTACTAAGTCAAGGTGGCCACCCCATTACCTATTTCAGTGAAAAAATATCAAGCCCCAGCTCTCCTCCTCCAGGCGTCACTCTCCATGACTGTCATCTCCCTCGCTCTATCCACGCCGCGTTTCATACCCCACCACATACTGCAGGAACCTCCATTCTCTCTCAGCTCCTCTCCGAGCCTCGTCATCCATTTATGCACTTCCCACAACCCTTCACAGCCCCCTCCGAGATCAGGTCCACCCCTCTCCAGGCACTGCTTCCCCATGCTATGCCACCCCCCGTCAGTCACGTCATCTTTAAGACCTCCCAACACCACTTTTCAACTGTCATCAGTGCCTACTATAGTACCTTTAGCCCCCTCTCGACACTCCAACACTGATGCTTACTCCGACATCTTCCTAGCCGTCGACAACACTTGCCCAGGCTTTCGGTGGAGCCATAACCTCCACTCAACCTGAATCAGAATTGTTTATGTTCTTTGTAGTACCTATTTTACAATTTGTTGCATGGCTATTTCTTATACCATCGTTCATAAGTTGTGTTGTTTTCATCTACGAGTCCATGTTGTACCTTCCTTCCAAAACATCAATAATATTGTGTCAATTTTAGTCGTGGTTTGAGTCATCTCCAGTATCACAAACTCAATAAATTCTACTTAAAACAAGCTCGAGCTCAAATAATATTTCATAAATGAGCTCTTGCTTGAACATATTTCTAAAGTTCGAGTCATGCTCGAGCATGATATCTACACACGTGCTCAAGTTTGAATAAATTTACAATCTTAGGACTGAATAATTATCATGATAAAATTAGGGATAATTACACACGAAGCACAAAAAACTTTGCTATTTATAAATGATTGGGTAAGATTTTACAAATATACCATTCCGCAAATAAAAAAACCGAGGAGCATGAAAGAGCAATAATGGAAGCACAGTGACCTGCAGCCAGACAGACTGCTCCAAAAGCCCACAATATCAAATTTCCACCCGAAGAGTTTTCTCAGTCGTCAATGGCGTTCGATGGTCTCGAGTACCGCCTATCCTGTGAACTTCAGGCACACGAGGACGATGTATGATCAACTTCCTCTATAACTCATATATTTTCTCCATCCTCACCCCAACATTCCGGTTCACCGATACAATCGTCGAATCCTAAACCCTAGACCTAATTCTCACATTTGGAACTTCTCATCAGGTTCGAGGAATTTGTGTCTGCGATGGCTTAGGAATCGCCACTTCGTCGAGGGATAGGACGGTGCGGTTCTGGAGCCGGGATCCCGAGAAGAGACATAGATATGTGCTGAATAAGACTCTCGCTGGGCACTCGAGCTTCGTTGGACCCGTCGCATGGATACCTCCTAGTGAGCGGTTCCCAGATGGCGGGATCGTGTCTGGTGGAATGGACACACTCGTTTTGCTTTGGGATTTGAGGACGGGCTTGGCCGTGGAAACTATGAAGGGCCATAGGCTGCAGGTCACGGGGCTTTTAGTGGATGATAACGGGGACATTATTTCATCATCCATGGACTGGTATGTTTCAAAACAAAGTTACTAAAGAAGGGATGTTGTTTAATTGCTCCATTTGGACATGTGATGCTTCTCGAATAAAAAGTCTGACAAACTATGAAGCACTGCTTGCACTAAAGTTTAGAATGATGTTCAGGAGGTTTCTACGGAAACTTATCAACAATTGAACTTTTGGAATTGAAATTATGTGACATTGGAATTGAACCCCGCACATTTGGATGCCCAATACCCTATCTTAGTTCTCGAATTGGATCATGAGAGCCTTATGCTCAATGCCATCTGTCCTGCTTGTACTAGTAAGAGGCCACAGTCCCCTTCAATTTGAATACTAGTTTTTTTAAAAAAAAAATACAAGTTGGCTTTTAATTCAAGGTTGTTGTGGCATGCTTTGCTATGAAACAGCAAAGTCTTTTTTTGATGCACTTATAGTGATTATTGCCTGATCTACTATTCCTGTTTTACAACACGCTCTCTTCGACAATAAAGAAACAAATTAAGGATTCAGAAATTCAACGAATTTTTAACCATGTCAGGATTTGTGCGGCATTTGCGATAGTAAGGAAGTGCATTTTCTCTTAACCATATTTTCAGTTTCTTGAAAGTATACGAGTTTAAATAAAGAGGAGGGTTTGGAATTATCTTTTCAATGCTCTGCAGAAAATGGCATTGATCATGCAAGCATGCAGTCATTGAGGTGGTTCTTTTTTGATGAATGATGGCTGCAAAGAGTTATTGGAATGAATAAAGAATGTTCTGTAGAAAGGAACATGAATACTTGATTTTAGATAGAAATAATTCAGGCTCTTGAATGGATTTTAGGTGGGAACCTGACTGAGTTTTTTCATTGGTACAATGGGTGATGAAGAAGGGCACTAGAGATATACGGCTTTTTTTCATTTTCACGGGCAAGGAGAGACATGATTAGTTGTGTGAGGATAAGTTAATATGTGATAAGATATTAGTAGATCAATGGATAAGATTGATTGAAAGGGATATGTGATGCAGGGATTTTTAGGTTTACGGTTTGTACTTCACATTTGGAATGTAATGCATGTTTAAATGTTATCGACCAATGCAAAAAAAATATGAAGCTTCTTGAAGGCAAAGCATTAATCTTCAAAATAAATTTACTAGTTATGATGAAAATTGAATACAGTAGTATAATTTATGTGGAAAGATATCAGTCTCTTATTATAAATTAACAACAATAAAATTATGAATCACGAAAGTTATGCTAGCGCATCAGATGAAGTTGGATTGTATATTAATTGACAATAATGAATCACACTTTCAATAAATAACAATACAGTAAGAGTAGAAGAAGAAATAGAGAGCAATACGGAAGAGTGGCTGAACTGAGAAGTAAACCTTGTGCTTGTACAAGGAGATGGCCGCTTCAAAATGCTTCAATTGTAAGCTTTGATTAAGGATTATAAACTTAGAAGGAAAAGAGCTATTCACACCTCAAAAAATTATTTATTAATTAAGCCATAGAATTTTTCTTTCACGTGTCTTTACTTCTCTATTTCTTAATAAAATAAAATGCATAGTTAGCATCATTGAAGGAAATTTACAAGAGAAGTTGACAGCTCCTAGGAATTACATGCTAGAGCAACAGTGTCATAATTGAAGAACCCAAAGTGAGTACTATTCTACGGAGAAGCCGTTGAGGTTGGATGGCACAAAAACTAAGAAATTTTGAAGAAATGAATTATTCATCATGGGATTGCAACCTAATTATAATCTCACAAAAGAAAAGTCACAATAGCCATAATCGATCCTAAGCAACTAAGGAAGAGACAATGTCCAACTCGGTTTAATATTAGATGACATGATAGACATTTGAATAAATACTCCAATTAGCTTAATTGATTATTTAAAATCAAAATTCATATTTAAATTTTGGGTTACCAAATTCAAATTCAAACACGATGTAACCATTGCAACACAAAATTTTGCATGTTTGTTGAATTTAGACTAAATGATTTAACCATATTTTCCCTGCATGAAAAGAACTAGCTCAAAAGAATCTTTTTGAGGTGCTTGACCAAGCTTTCCTATTGGCCAAGCAATGGTTTCCGTGTATACAAAGGCTTGCTAGTTCTTGTAAAATTTGATGTGTCAACAACAATTTAAATCTTAATAACTTGGTAATGCACATCATTAAATCTTCTAGCTTATGAAAACTAACTTCTTGCCATATTTCTAGTCTACACTTATAAACAATGTCTTGATTTGACTACCCGACTTGACTAGCTAGATGATTTAATAATGCACGTTACAAAATTCCTAAGATTTAAATCAAAACATTTTTCTTATAACTAAAAAATTAAACTCAGGTTCATTAACTTTTGAGATGAGTTTGGGTTTAGAATCTCGATGTGAACCAAAACTTGACCTGAATTTATCCTAACCTTAACATGAATAGTTATTATGACTTATGTTAACGGCGGGCCGAATTCCAGTTATTTAGGTTGAGGGTAATCAGTTTGGGTTATACATTTCGAGTAATTTGATAAACGAGTTAGGTTTAGCTCATGTGGATTTGGTTGGGCTAAATTTAGGTCAAACTTGAATCCGATCTATTAACTTGAATTGACACCCTTATTCTAGTGTAAATCTATTAATAATCCTTGACTTTATAACCTATTTTTTCTTAAAAAACTGATATATAACAACAATGTTCTTAAATTTATTTAGATATTCATTCTTATTCTAAATTCCTTGTCTAAAAATGTTTAGTTGATTGACTAATTAACTTTTTTAATGAATAATATGTTTCAGTTGTATTTTTTAGCTCTGTAAGATTCTAATTCTTCATCATTGTGGATATGTTGGTTTGCCTGACACTCCATTCCAAAATCTTTTGTTAGGGTTGGTTTTACCTTAGCAAATTTGGTGCATTGGATATAATTAATATGCTACCTAGCAAACATATCTTCCATTTTCAAAGTTCAATTTAAGAAGGCACCTGTATTGTGCTTCGATCAAATGTTGGTGTTCGACCTTGCATTTTTTAATGGCCTAGGGGTAATTATTATCATGATGATACTATTAATTTTGTTATCTTGACCAAGTTATTGAATAATAAATTTGAATTCTTCCAACTTACTACTCAAATGGTCACCATGTTGCTATGTATGACATTTCTTATGTTCTTTAGGAATTTAATCGTGTGTAAGTTGGTGCTAACGATGATCATTATTTTTTAAGATAATGTGTCATTTTGACATAGTTGTGATGGCGTACTAGGACCTTAATGACACTATTGAATATTGTAACAGTTCTCTGTCTTTATCATGCTCATTGGGTGGGGCAAGCAAAGGTGGGCCATACAACTTCGTTGTCTATACTTTAAAGAGGTTGAGCGCATGGTTACCCTCACCAAAGGCTGCTGGTTATGGCCTATGATTTTGTGATTGAAGCGTAGTTCTTTAAGTTTCTTCATGACATTGGGGTGCTAAGAGAGTTCTCTGCTCAACTATGTGGACTAACACTTCTCCACAAACATGTGTGCAATGTTGAACTCGTGTCGGATAAAAACATGCATGCAACATGTGTTCTACATGTGTTAGACATACTTATCACGTGTCCAATTAAAAAAAACAAACAAAATATTTCGGGCCCTCTTGCTTTCAAAAATTAAATTTAAATTTTATAAATGGTAATAAAATGTATAATAAAATATTAGATTTTGATGATTTATGCTGTGCCATATAAGTTGTTTATTTTTTTTTGTATGTAATATTTTAAAAATTACTGGTGCTGATATATTTTTAGTTATTAATTTTTGATTATTTAGTTTTTATTGTATGTAATATTTTTTTTAAATTTTTAGTTTTTTTTCTTTGCCTAGTATTTTGATTTATAAATAATATGATAAACATTTATATCTTTTTTCTTGTCACATGTCAAATGCGTGCTTTGTGTTCGTGTTGTATTGTGTCCATACTCCTAGATTTGTATCGGTGCATCATAACTAATACTTGTTACAATTGTTCTTTCAATTATTTCTACCCTTTTCTTAATTGCTCCTAGAATTCCGGTTAACTTCTTAAATTACCGTGAAGTAGAGTAGGAGTCATGATGATTAAAATGCTTAATGATAGAACATGTTATTTGTGGCTTATGTTCCTGCAAATACATCTAGTGGATAATCCATGTAAAATGCAAAATAATTGTTAATTCATTATCCAAATTTGTTTAAAAAAATAAATTTTTTTTCCTTAATTTCTAGACAACTTATATTAGTTTACATTGTAGTAGGTTGGGGTGTAAGTGACAACAGTATTTGTGATCCAGCTTGAGCTTGGTTTTACAAATGGCTTGTCAGAAAGTTGAGCCAATCTTGATTCAACTCATTAGCTCACGAGTGGGCTCGTTTAAAAATGTTAATCTAAAATGTACTTTAAATATATTAGATTTTAATAGTTTATGTATAAAGTTAATAATATTTAAAAATCATGTCTCATTTTCTTTTATCAATTGAGTTTTTATTATCTAGTTTATCTTTTTTTGATAATTTTATTTTGAAATTGTCTAACTTTTATTCATTCTCTTTTTCATAATAAATGAGTTAGCTTGTGAGTTGTCTTGAATTCATAGAATTAAGCTCGTGCTTGATCTGAATATTAATTAATTAATTAAGGCCTAAATCAAGCCA
>JXCR01041790.1:673-17214 GCA_002079205.1 Phalaenopsis hybrid cultivar
GCAAAAAAAAAAAAAACTGACGAAAATACAAACGAGACAGACTCAGTCCAGAAGAGGAAATTTCATGTCAGACAGAAGAAATGATAGAGCGAATGATGGAACTATAGGAGGAAGGGTCAATCCAAGAAGAACTGTAAAACTCCAAGGAAGGTTGGTAGTGAAGGCCAAGACGACAATTTCTCTACAAATGTCTCCGCGGATAAAAGTCAATGTGACTCCCGGATTTTATCCCTACAAAATCAATTTGCAACCCCTTAGATAGTCACTTAAAGCTATCCAAGGAACTACAACCCAAGTTTGAAGCAGAAAAAACATAGATGAGGAGAACTCCATATGCTTCATCGGTTGGAAGTTTGATATATATTATGATTTATACAAGACCGGATATTATATATGCAGTGGGAGTTGTGAACAAATACATGGGCAATCTAGGCAGGTATCATTGAGAGGCAATAAAGTGGACTCTCAAGTATTTTAGGGATAGGGAAACAACCAACAGTGCATGTTGCTTTAAAGTGTTGGGATCAATCTACAGGGATTCAGATCAATGTAGATTCAGATATAACAAAAGATTTGGATCGTAGAAGAAGTACAATATAATATATCTTCATTATGGGGAACACAATAGTGAGTTNTAAATCACCCCATCTAAGTACTACAAAGCTCAAAATTAACTATACTTTCCACTACAGGGAATCAGATGCATAAACTATTATTATTAACATAATCAACAAAAAGAAAGAATGCAAATTTTTTACTCTTTTCATGAAGTCTATTTAACAATATTCCTATATAATATTAATTAATTAATGTTGTTAAAAACAATTCTGCAGCAAAATAAAACTTCCACAGGATGAAAAAATGTTCCTGACATGATGATATGAATAAGAATAAATTCCAATCAGAAAAGTATAGAGTTAATCCTACATAATGCGTGCGGAATGAATATCACAAAAAAAAATCAGAATATAGTATGCAATTGCAGATCTTGCCTCAAGCTTTCAGCAGACTGGAAGATTTCTTTTCAAAAATAAATTCTTCCAATGTCTCCATTTGGTATTTTGTAGCTTAATTGATCAACTTGCATAAGTACAAATCTCACGTCTCGAATTTCATATTAAATTGAATACAACTATGCATAACTTTTCAAGTTTCAAAAGTCTGTGAAACAAATATGCAGGCAAATCCACATGCAGTAAACATTATCAGCAAAACCAGTATTGATTTTAAAATGAGTAAGCATTTTAAACAATTTTAGCAAACTATATTCCAAATAACAAAACTACCTGCTTTATTTGATGTCTGACGTTATAACCTCCGCTGAACATAAAATCAATAGTTGCATCTTCCCACCAAGGGAGCAAGCAATGTAGACGACCTATCTGAAATAGAGATGGCAGTTTTTAAAATTTAACGAAAATATATTAAGAGGCACTTTATATTTCACTGATATCTATGATCTTAGAAGTCAGTCATTTCACAAAGAAGATGACAGAAGACATAAATTTTAAAAAAGAAGATTTACATACATACCACATAATTCTATTATATTTGCATATCATTTTTACATGCATACCACCCTACCAATGCATGAGAAGCTGTATTTCACCTTTTAAAGGTTAAAATGGTGTTATTTTTTATGTGATGTGAAAGATTTGGGTGGAATAATGTAAAAGGTAAAGTTTAGGTGTTAGATATGTAAATACATAAGAATTAGGCGGTATGTGTGTAGGTGCCACAAATAGGAACATGTTTACCTATTTTACATAACTCATTCTGCACAAATCGATAATTAAAATAGAAATATTAAAAGCTCTAATTGAAGCAATAACCTGAAAAAATATGTTTAAGTTGAAAAAAAAGTATCACATAACAATTCCTTACATTTGTCCAGTCGAGTGAACGGCTAAGTGAAACATTGTTGAACGCTAATATGTTGGCATAAAGCCTCAATGGAACACTCTTTAATAAGGACACCTGAGAAAACAAGAAAAAACTTTAGCACAAAAAATATATCAATCTTAACTCTTAAGAAGTATTAACTTGGTAATATGAATGAGTACAAAAATAAGAAAATAATGCAAATTGAAAGCCTCGTTCCCAACTTATTTTGGAAAAAGAAATGTTTCTCAGAACCATCATTCAAATCACTTCAATACCATACATGTGTCATATGATATGTGGAATACCATGCACCAGCATTATTTTTACAGCATTCCACAAAGGTGATGTTGAAGGGGTTTTGTCTAAAAGGGTGTGAAAATTGTTCTTCAGAAAAGAGAGAACACTTGCAAAAGAGGCTTTCAGGGGAACTATTTCACAAAAAATCCAAAGTTGAAACACGTCTTACCCCAGCATACGCTACAATGCGGGATAATTTACTAAGATTTCCTGTGCCGTCTGCATATACACTTGCNAGGTTGTTATGTAAATAGCAAGTTTCTGGTGGTCTATATGTAATTGCCCCAATAAATAAATATAAATGTTCAAACAAAGATCAAACCAGTCCTAGTTCTGTGTTGGTGATACGATCATTTTCACCCCATAAGATTAGCGTCTTTTGTTTTACCTGCAGAATGCAAAAGATTAGAGAAAAATAGAATTTTGCAAGATTATTTTTACTGATTGGTGCAGAAGAAATTCAGAAAAGAAAGAAGAGCAATTAACATAAGGCATTTCTAGCCAGAAATAAAAAAATCACCCCATCTAAGTACTATAAAGCTCAAAATTAACTATACTTTCGACTACAGTAAATCAGACGCATAAACTATTATTATTAACATAATCAACAAAAAGGAAGAATGCCGATTTTTTACTCTTTTCATGAAGTCTACTTAACAATATTCCTATATAATATTAATTAATTAATGTTGTTAAAAACAATTCTGCAGCAAAATAAAACTTCCACAGGATGAAAAAATGTTCCTGACATGATGATATGAATAAGAATAAATTCCAATCAGAAAAGTATAGAATTAATCCTACATAATGCGTGCGGAATGAATATCACAAAAAAAATCAGAATATAGTATGCAATTGCAGATCTTGCCTCAAGCTTTCAGCAGACTGGAAGGTTTCTTTTCAAAAATAAATTCTTCCAATGTCTCCATTTGGTTTTTTGTAGCTTAATTGATCAACTTGCATGAGTATAAATCTCACGTCTCGAATTTCATATTAAATTGAATACAACTATGCATAACTTTTCAAGTTTCAAAAGTCTGTGAAACAAATATGCACCCAAATCCACATGCAGTAAATATTATCAGTAAAACCAGTATTGATTTTAAAATGAGTAAGCATTTTAAACAATTTTAGCAAACTATATTCCAAATAATAAAACTACCTGCTTTATTTGCTGTCTGACGTTATAACCTCCGCTGAACATAAAATCAATAGTCGCATCTTCCCACCAAGGGAGCAAGCAATGTAGACGACCTATCTGAAATAAAGATGGCAGTTTTTAAAATTTAACGGAAATATATTAAGAGGCACCTTATATTTCAATGATATCTATGATCTTAGAAGTCAGTCATTTCACAAAGAAGATGACAGAAGACATAAATTTTAAAAAAGAAGNGAAATGGCAGTTTTTAAAATTTAACGGAAATATATTAAGAGGCACTTTATATTTCAATGATATCTATGATCTTAGAAGTCAGTCATTTCACAAAGAAAATGACAGAAGACATAAATTTTAAAAAAGAAGATTTACATACATACCACATAATTCTATTATATTTGCATATCATTTTTACATGCATACCACCCTACCAATGCATGAGAAGCTGTATTTCACTTTTTAAAGGTTAATAAGGTGTTATTTTTTTATGTGATGTGAAAGATTTGGGTGGAATAATGTAAAAGGTAAAGTTTAGGTGTTAGATATGTAAATANTATGTGATGTGAAAGATTTGGGTGGAATAATGTAAAAGGTAAGGTTTAGGTGTTAGATATGTAAATACATAAGAATTAGGCGGTATGTGTGTAGGTGCCACAAATAGGAACATGTTTACCTATTTTACATAACTCATTCTGCACAAATCGATAATTAAAATAGAAATATTAAAAGCTCTAATTGAAGCAATAACCTGAAAAAATATGTTTTAAGTTGAAAAAAAAGTATCACATAACAATTCCTTACATTTGTCCAGTCGAGTGAACGGCTAAGTGAAACATTGTTGAACGCTAATATGTTGGCATAAAGCCTCAATGGAACACTCTTTAATAAGGACACCTGGGAAAACAAGAAAAGACTTTAGCACAAAAAATATATCAATCTTAACTCTTAAGAAGTATTAATTTGGTAATATGAATGAGTACAAAAATAAGAAAATAATGCAAATTGAAAGCCTCGTTCCCAACTTATTTTGGAAAAAGAAATGTTTCTCAGAATCATCATTCAAATCACTTCAACACCATACATGTGTCGTATGATATGTGGAATACCATGCACCAGCATTATTTTTACAGCATGCCACAAAGTTGATGTCGAAGGGGTTTTTGTCTAAAAGGGTGTGAAAATTGTTCTTCAGAAAAGAGAGAATACTTGCAAAAGAGGCTTTAACGGGAACTATTTCACAAAAAATCCAAATTTGAAACACTTCTTACCCCAGCATACGCTACAATGCGGGATAATTTACTAAGATTTCCTGTGCCGTCTGCATATACACTTGCATCAATCAAGACCAACCTTGTCACCTGCCAGTCGTAAAAGAAAGGCTTGTAATAAATTAAAAGGAAATTTACATACATACCACACAATTCTTACTTATTTACATACCTAACACCCAAAGTTTTATACTTAGCACTTATAGCACCTTGGTATCATAAGCCTATGCATGACAATATGTATTTCACTTTTAAAGGGTAATGATAGTGGTATCGTTGAAGTGATGTTAAAGATTTGAATGATATGCATGCTAATATGAATGTTTAGGTGTTAGCTACGTAAATACAAAAGAATTTTGTGGTTTGCATGTAAATGCCCCTAAATTAAAAGAATTTGAAATGCTATTAGCAGAAACATATCATAAAATGGAACAAATTTTGTAGTGGTGTGATGACATCAAAATGAAATGAAATTTCCCCGTTGTAAGAGAACTTAAACATATTACAATCGAAAAATAGTTATTTACAAATCACTAAATTATATTCAAGGATTGATAGTTTACTGCCTCAGGATGAATCACCGAAAAGTCAATGGCAACAGAAGCTCCAAGACTTGGTCCTACTAAAACCATCGGTCGCCCAATATGTGTTCTCCAAAGCTGAAATGCAAATTAGTAGATTGATAGCATCTTCTCAAATAACGGCAAATAAGTAGCTGAAAATATAATAAAAAAAATCTAAAGAACACAATTGATGAATTATTCATAGAATGAAATTTTATGCTGCCAGACAAGGAAAATCATGACATAAATCCTTTAAATTCTTGTGTAAATGCTACAGCGTCTCTTGGAAATGACGCGTTGTATGACCTGAATACAGTGATATTTATAATAGATTAAATACTAAAGAGAGCGAAAAAATATATGCATAAACTAGTCAAGTAAAGAGAAAAGAAATGTAAATATTTAATTCAAGTAAAGCGTATTAAAGATAAAAAATCAAAAAGTGATTTTTCTAGAAGAAGATATTCAATATAGGTGGCTGGGCTATTTTCATGCACTTTTCAATAAAGTTTCTAAAAACATGATCGACCTATAACATTACTAATAACAAAATGTTTTATTTTTATCATCGCATTAGTAAAAAAAGTTGAGGAGGCTTTAAAGAAAATCAATGGAGAAAAATCAGTTGAGTCTGATAATATCACAATTGAAGTTTTGAAATATTTAGGAGATTTGAGAGTTTCTTAGCTTACTAAACTCTTTAATATTATTTTAAAAACTAAAAAGATGCCCAAGGAGTCTCAGAAGAGTATTTTGGTCCCCATTTTAAGATAAATGGGATGCACAAGAGTGTGCAAATTATAGAGGAATTAAGTTGAAGTGTCATACTTTAAAAACTATGGGAGAGGGTAATTGAATATAGGTTAATTGAATATAAGTTAAGACGTGATACAAAACTTTTTTATAATCAGTTTGGATTTATGTCGGGCAGGTCTACCATGGAAGACATTTATTGAGAGGTTTGATAGAGAAGTACAACGAGAATAAAGAGGATCTACATATAATTTTTATTGATTTAGAAAAAATTTGTGATAAGATTCCAAGAGAATTCCTATGGAGGGTTATAGAGAAAAAAAGTGTTGACATGACTTACATTCAAGTCATTAAAGATATGTTTACTGGAGTTGTTACTTGTGTTCGAGCGGAAGGATGATTAACCAAATATTTTCCTATTTCAGTTGGATTACATCAGAGACTGGCATTAAGCCCATATCCTTTTTCTTTAGTAATGGATGCTCTTACTGAACATTTAAAGGAGGATGTGCCTTGGTGTATGATTTTCGCTAATGATATCCTTCTTGTGGATAAGACTAGAAAAAGGGTTCAAGTTAAACTTGAATTATGGAGGTTTACTTTGGAGTCTAAAGGCCTTCGTTTGAGTTGATCTAAAACTGAATACATTGAATGTAATTGTTGTAGCAGTAGCTCTGGTGGCAGAGTTGTAAATGTGGGTTATCAAATCATTAAAAGGTGTGATCATTTTTAATATCTCGGTTCTATAGTTCAAAGTGATGATGATAAAGGTGGGGTCTTATTAGTAGAACTCAAGTTGGTTAGTTAAAGTGGAGAAATGCATCGGGCCTATTGTGTAAAAGAAAAGTACCGCTCAGACTGAAAGGAAAATTTAATAAGATATTGGTGAGACCTGCAATGCTCTAAGGCGTAGAATGTTGGCCTTTAAAAGAGAAGCATAAAACAAAGTTAAGTGTTGCTGGGATGAAAATGCTTAGATGGATAAGTGGTTTGACACTTAGAAACAAAATGCGAAATGAATATATCCATAATAGGGTTGGTGTAGCTTCAATGGAAGACGAGATTAAAGAGAGTTGTCTTAGATGGTTTGGTGACATTAAATGCCAACCATCTGATGATCTTCTTAGGAGAGTAAATGTTTTACATTCGGCTTATGTTAAGAAAGGCTGAGGCAGACCTAAAAAAACTTAGGTAAACTGTATACAAAATGATCTTAATCTATTAGAGTTAAATGAAANGTCTACCATGGAAGACATTTATTGAGAGGTTTGATAGAGAAGTACAACGAGAATAAAGAGGATCTACATATAATTTTTATTGATTTAGAAAAAATTTGTGATAAGATTCCAAGAGAATTCCTATGGAGGGTTATAGAGAAAAAAAGTGTTGACATGACTTACATTCAAGTCATTAAAGANAAGAATCATGATTCATTAAATGGCAAGATTATTTCCATAACAACTACACATAGCAATTTGAATGACTAACATATGATTAAATGAACTGTTAATAGTTTGAAAAAAAAAAGAGAAAAAAAAGCCTGTTGCACCCGAAATTGATATGTTTTGCTACATTTTTTGCTTAATTAAAAATAATGGAGCATTCATGACACTATGTTTTGTTAATCTTGATGGATTCTTTCATCTTTAATTGTTTCACATGCTATTTCAATATTATGCAGCACTATTAATTTTTTGGGCTATTTCTTCAATGAAAGACATTAACCAAATATATTCGAATTGGCGAAGAACATTTTCAGGTTACCATGGCTGAAATTCATACATAAGAGATGGCGTACCTGCCGAAACCATGGAGAAGAACAACTGGTTCAGTTGCATTTTGTTGTGTTGGCTTCACACAGCTACTCATGATTGAGCTTCCCAAAAACTGCTCTGAAAGTTTAATCATGGAGATANACTATTAATTTTTTGGGCTAATTCTTCAATGAAAGACATTAACCAAATATATTAGAATTGGCGAAGAACATTTTCAGGTTACCATGGCTGAAATTCATACATAAGAGATGGCGTACCTGTCGAAACCATGGAGAAGAACAACTGGTTCAGTTGCATTTTGCTGTGTTGGCTTCACACAGCTACTCATGATTGAGCTTCCCAAAAACTGCTCTGAAAGTTTAATCATAGAGATATTTGGAGTAAAATATGGAGCCTAAGGTATCATTTTATGCAAGAAAAAGAAGTTTCTAACACATTATTTCATCTTGGTGTTAACTTTTAAGTGCTTAAAGTGCCAAAATAGTCTCTTGGCTGTTTACATGGGACAATTTAGTCTTAAGAGTTTACAAAAGTGTCAAATCAGTCCTCATTAACTTTAAATTGGGGCTGAAATAATCATCTGTGAAGACTATTTCAGCCAATATTAAAAGAGTTTGAGAGAGGCTAAATTGACATTTTATAGACTTTGGGACTAAAAGAAATTCTTGCAAAAAATCAAAGGACTTTTTCAAGGCAACTTTTAATTGGGTCGTTCTCTAACTAATTTACAAAATGTTCCATTTCTGCTCAGGATGAGGAACTTCAACACTCTCGCTACCAAAATAAATTCAAGTTAATCTGATATTTTCAAGACTCTTTAGGCTAGTGTTATTTCCATAAATCGACCATTTTGGTTCTTTCTGTCAAGACTTATTAANGTTGGGTCGTTCTCTAACTAATTTACAAAATGTTCCATTTTTGCTCAGGATGAGGAACTTCAACACTCTCACTACCAAAATAAATTCAAGTTAATCTGTTACTTTCAAGACTCTTTAGGCTAGTGTTATTTCCATAAATCGACCATTTTGGTTCTTTCTGTCAAGACTTATTAATTCCCATAAAATGAAAAACCATGTGCATAATGGTCCTCTATATTTGGTGTTTATATACTTGATGGAAAACCTCTTCCATGAAGAAGCTTAAGAAGGTATGAAGAGGTACACATGATCTCTTCATGTTTGCAATACTGAAATTATGGGATAGAAAACTGAATGACCAGAGAACAAACTACAATCGTCGTTATTGGCCTTATCCCAACCATTTGGGGTCAAGAAAAACCGAAAAATAGGAAAGATTAAAAACATCAGTGATAGTTTTGCCACAAAAATATGTGAGAATCTGTTAGCATCAATTTTTTATGTCACGAGTGTAGGGTGTCCACTTGCATGACTCGGGATAGCTTATGGTCTGTCCGCAATCATCTGGTAGTTTAGACACCCACCTAGGACCTTTCGTCACATGTTGAGGGGCACGTAGCCAGGATCATTCTGCTAGGCTTTGGCTTTCGCTTATGCGAAGGCCAGTCGTCATGCTGCATGTCGGAAAACTCTAATCGGGTCAACGAATATTATTCGTCGCGTCGCTCGCGAAATTGGCTTGAATTGGCCCGATCACTAGTTAGCTCGTTCAGATGACCCCGGACGACGAAACGAACCACGCGAGTAAGTTTGGAATGTCGATTCCACTTACGGAGGATGTCCACTTCACTACGGCTTCGCGGGCGGAGTAAAAATGTGTGAATTATCATTTTGGACACGATAGTCGAAAAAATAGTCCGGATGACCCCGAATGACGAAACAGACTGCGTCAACGCGTCCGGAACATCGATTTTACTTAAGAAGTGCAAATGCACGAATAATAATTATAATATTATTATTATTGTTTTTATATAATATAATAATCTTATATAAAAAAAAACCTCGCTTCTTCCCCTCTCTCCCCCATCGCACGCGATAGATCCGCCGCCCAAGCCCCCCTAGCTCTGAGGTCTCCTCCTCCTCACCGCCGACTCATCCTCGAGGGTGAACGAAGTCGTCGGCGCCCTCTACCTCGTCGGAAACCCTCCAGCCGTGCAGCCCAGCGCCGCCACCTTCCTCTTCTTCTCGGCCAGCCGCGCTCGCGGCTTCATTTTCTAGTCGGCGGCGTCCTGCCGGCCTCCCAAACTTCAGCGCCCTACTGCCGCCGATCTGAGCTCTCTCTTGCCTACCTCCTTCTCAAGTCCGAGCTCTCCTTTACCGGCCTCCTTCCTTGGTTGAGCCCTACCCTTGGCTTCCCCTCTCGCCGGCGAAGCCTCCTTTGACGTGCAAACCTCCTGTCAGCGCTGCACAGCCCACCTTCATCTCCTTGCAAGAAGAAAAGATGGTGGAGCTTAAACCCTCTCCCTTGCATTTTTCATTTGTGTGCCGCCGGCGTGTCCTCGTCGGCTCTCATTCCCCGGTGGTCGAAACTTCCTCGGATTGTCCTACCATCTACGGACAGCGACAGTACATCAGCTTGAAGAGGCGTGGACATCTTTCCCGTTGCGAGAAAATTCTCCCCTCTTTCACTGTTATCGAGCGATCATCTCTCGCGAATGTACCTTTTTTTTGGGTCTCATATTTTTATATGCTAAATTATTTATTTTTTTATATTTCGTATACCTCACTTACTCCTGCCCTCATTGGCTCGTTTTATTGTTCTATGCACGTTCTACGAGATACACTGGAGCACGGATCAGACTTCAACGGCTTGGAGCAAGCAAAGAAAATGCTCTACAACCATCACGGTGGTGATATTTTCTAAATTCTAGCTGACCCTAGGTTGTACCAGTGTCTAGACGTGTGAGTTCGATCGCCAACACGGGGTGCGTGCACCGGCGTGAGTCGGCGCGACGAATAGCCCGCGTGATGGATCGTTGGTTTTTCTAGAGTCAGTCTTTAGGTTATGACTTCTTGTGCGTGGCCAAACACCCACCGTAGAGCCGAGTGTGTCCCCTCTTGTTGTGATTCTTAGCACAAGTCCCGATAGATCTGAGTCTCTCACTCCCCTTGCTTTGGATTCCCCAGTTTTACTTGGAGAAGTTGGGAGGTCGAACTTGGCAAAGTGATAGAAGCTTTGTAGTTGGCTCACTTTGCAAAGTTTGGAGGAGTTCGCAAAATAGGAAAAACTTTGTAATTATCCTAATTCGCGACGCTGTTGAGAGTTTTCCCCTCGGAGATCCGGGGAGAAACTCTCACATTTTCTCACCAGAGCAAGAGGCGGCGGTGTCGCACATCCAAGAGTCTAAACCTTAGGATTCTCAGGTAATGTCGTTAGTACGAGNCCCTACTGCCGCCGATCTGAGCTCTCTCTTGCTTACCTCCTTCTCAAGTCCAAGCTCTCCTTTACCGGCCTCCTTCCTTAGCTGAGCCCTACCCTTGGCTTCCCCTCTCGTCGGCGAAGCCTCCTTTGACGTGCAAACCTCCTGTCGGCGCTGCACAGCCCACCTTCATCTCCTTGCAAGAAGAAAAGATGGTGGAGCTTAAACCCTCTCCCTTGCATTTTTCATTTGCGTGTCGTCGGCGTGTCCTCGTCGACTCTCATTCCCCGGTGGTCAAAACTTCGTCGGAGTGTCCTACTGTCTACGGACAGCGACGGTACATCGACTTGAAGAGGCGTGGACATCTTTCCCGTTGCGAGAAAATTCTCCCCTCTTTCACTGTTATCGAGCGATCCTCTCTCGCGAATGTACCTTTTTTTTTAGTCTCATATTTTTATATGCTAAATTATTTATTTTTTGATACTTCGTATACCTCACTTACTCCTGCCCTCATTGGCTCGTTTTATTGTTCTATGCACGTTCTACGAGTACACTGGAGCACGGACCAGACTTCGACGGCTTGGAGCAAGCAAAGAAAATGCGTCTACAACCGTCACGGTGGTGATATTTTCTAAATTCTAGTTGACCCTAGGTTGTACCGGTGTCTAGACATGTAAGCTCGATCGCCAACACAGGGTGCGTGCACCGGCGTGGGTCGGCGCGACGAATAGCCCGCGTGATGGATCGTTGGTTTTTCTAGAGTCAGCCTTTAGATTAGGATTTCTTGTGCGTGGCCAAACACCCACCGTAGAGCCGAGTGTGTCCCCTCTTGTTGTGAGCCTTAGCACAAGTCCCGATAGGTCTGAGTCTCTCACTCCCCTTGCTTTGGATTCCCCAGCTTTACTTGGAGAAGTTGGGAGGTCGAACTTGGCAAAGTGATAGAAGCTTTGTAGTTGGCTCACTTTGTAAAGTTTGGAGGAGTTCGCAAAATAGGAAAAGTTTGTAATTATCCTAATTCGCGACGCCGTGGAGAGTTTCCCCCTCGGAGATCCGGGGAGAAACTCTCACATTTTCTCACCATAGCAAGAGGCGGCGGTGTCGCACATCCAAGAGTCTAAACCTTAGGATTCTCAGGTAATGTCGTTAGTACGAGCGTGGCTCGCTATCATATGTGGTCATTTGCACCTCATTGTTTGCATGTGCATGTCTTGCATGNTTTGCATGTTACATCTTGTATGTTATGTATCGCATCGATACTTGCACTTGCACTTTGCACATTACACCTTGCATTTGCACGTTGTACTTGCACCTTATATCTCGCATTTGTACTTGCACCGGCACCACGTGTGTCTCGATCGTTTGTCCCGAACCGGTCGACTCTACTAGTACCTCAGTCGGTCATACCAAACCAGTCGACTGATCAATTTGGTTCGACCGGACAACATGGCCCAGTCGACCGACCACTTGCACCACTGCATGTTATGTGTGTACATATGCATGATTGTTTGCATGTTCACCTACATTTTTGCATATCTAGGTCATTGTCTCCATAGCACACTCATTTCTTCGAGTCACTGCTGCCACGACACGCCCATCTCCTCCGGTCACTACAGCATTGGAATATCTTTTTCGGGCCACTGCCGTCACGGCACGCCCATCCCTTTTGGTCACTGCCGCTTCAGCACACCTTGGGCCACTGTCGCTACGGCATGTCATCTCTTTTGGTCACTGCCGCCTCGCCACACCTTCGGGTTGCTGCCTCCACGGCACGACCACCCTTCAGGTCACTGCCACTACGACACACCCATTTGCTCGGGCCACTGTCTCCACGGAATGCCCATCTTTTACTGAGTTACTGTCTCACGGTACACTCATCACTTCTATCAAGTGATTGTTTGCATTTGCATGCTTGCATAGATAGTGAGTCAGACTCATTAGGAGAGTGACCCCATGTTGGTCGCGATGCTTTAACTAGAATTGCTTGCTAAGTTGATCCCGGTGAGCAATGCGAGTTAAGTCATCGGAATTGACACGAGTATGACTGTGTTAAAGATCTAATAGATCTAATTCGTGTCACCGCTCTTTGTGACACCCTTTAGATCCTTCGGATTTTTAGAATGGGGACAACCCCGTCAAAATTATACTATACCCAGATTTACCCTGCACTTAGATACTAGGTTGACGCACTTTCCGTTAGATGGTATGCTATGCTAGAATTTAGAGTGCTATGTAATTTTTTTTATGTATGACTATTATTCTTTGTTGGATTGGTTGCCCTAGCTAGACATCTTTATTTTGCATTGTGTTTGTGGTGTGACTGCATGTTGCATATATGTAGTAGTGTGTTAGGGCGTTCTTCTGCAATGAGTTGTGTTTATTTATATGCACACACACAGGTATCACTATAGGGAAGCAAGTAATTATTTCTAACAATTTACTCGCAGGTGTTATTTAGCTCCTCACTTTTAAGGCATAGCTCATGATACGTTATTTGCATGTGAGTTTTCCCGCTGACACTTGTTTTCATGCAGGATTGAGTCTTTTTCTTTTATTTATGTACTTTAAGAGTCTAAGAGAGTTCTGTAGTAAAAATAAGATACGGGCACGGGTTCCGAGGCATTTGGCGCGGGAAGCATGTGGAGGGGACCATGAGCAGATGCTCGTGCCCCTTATCTTAATTCTGCATTTTATATTGAAGTATAGAATTAGGACCGAACATGTAAATGCGGAGTCCGACCGCCTTTTTCTTTTATGGGATGGGTTGTCGAACCAACTGCACCGGCCTGTTTATTATTTTGATTTGACTTGTTTTGTTTTCTGCACCATATTGCATATCTGCACTTGCATGTATTTTCCTTGTTTATTTTTGTGGTTTATCTGGGATTTCACGATATAATCTAGGCTCATTAAGGACCCTAAAATTGTAATTTTCTACAAAATCTTAAATAAAATATTTAAGATAATTAAAATTTAGGATTAAAATATTCAGGATTTAAAAATTGCAACATTTACTTTCCTGCATATATTAATAGGGTCTCCGCAATACTTAAGGACCGCTCCAGATAACTGCATTCATATTTGCATGTTCCAAGGAGGAGCCCCTGTGCTTTTTCAATCTGACTGACTCAGCATATCTTTTATAGGTGATTGTCTAGTGCGCCTAGGGTGTTAGAAGACTCCCCAACCCAAACGGGGTATAAGACCTTTTGTTGGGGGTGTTTTCAGCTTTGTAGCTGAACCTTTATTTCTCTTTCTTTCCATAGGCGTCCTTGTCATTTCGGCAGGTATAAGTCTCACTTCTTGGAGCTCCAACTTATAGTTATAGAATATAGTTTCTTTCCTCTGACCTTAGGGCTACCGAGATCCCCCGTGGACGACGCAATTCACGAATTATTGACCGAGAATTTAGGACGTGTTGGGTCGACTACCTTCATAACCAGGTAGGCGTAGGGTCCGTGAAACCCCGACCGAGTTACCTCTACCTTTGTAGGAACACTCTACATTCCTGTTGTTGAGCCCTTTGAGCTCTGTCGCTCATTGACTTCGTGGATATCATTTTAACGGTCCGATGCCGATGAGCTGTCGCCCATTTAGGATACGACGATTTTTCTTCTGCCCATTATGGCTCGGACGTGTTTTGACATGTTGGGATATCCTCATCAAGATGATTTAGGTTATTTCGTGTGGCATGTGTGCTGATGAGCCGCTACCCATTCGGAATGTGAGAAACTCACTCTTTACCCAATGGCTTAGCGCTAGCTTTGAAGCATCGGGACTGTTCCCACATGGAATAACCATCCTTTGAGTACCTATTACCCATGTTCACGATAATCCAAGTGAAACTCCTTTTATCGAGAGTATTCTTGGGTACCTCCCAAGATGTAATTTATCAAGTGAGATACGTTCCCTTGGGAGTACTCTTGACCCCAGAACAGACACCTACACCTGAATCTCTGATTATGGGTAGTTTACGTAGATATTCTTTCGCGGATATCGGTTTAAGGTGCTTTCGCCCGATCTTGTTTGGGCGAACACTCTTAACTTATCCTTGCAAGGTTTGTTGTACTTAGACTCTTCATGTTTTATGTTTTCTCTTGTTTGTTGTTTTGTTGTATGTCTCTTCTTATTCGGTTCCTCTCCTCTTCAAATCTTTGATCTGATTCAGGAGGAAGATTTATTCGAATAAGGGAAGTATACAACGATCGGCAAGCTGGCAACTCCTTCTAAAATAAAAGAGAAAAACAAACAAAAACAGGGTCACAGGTAGATAAATGACTAAACTTAGGGATTGTTTTGGGGCAGTTGCAATTATTTGAAGAAGCAGCTCTGAAACTATTGCATAAGAAACTGCTATTAAAAAAGTTGCAATGACTATTACAAAGGCTTTTTCAAAAAGTCGTACCGTAGCTTTCTAGCAGCCACCATACTTAGTCATATCTGGTTGCAAAATGCAGCTAAAATCAGGCAAAACATAGTTTTGCCAAACAGAAAAACTGCAGTGTAACACTGCATTGCCACTGCACCGTCGCCCCAAACGCATCATTAATCTTGCCTTTACTCAGCCACATATTTGGCACATTATGAAGTTATTCTAGACTCGTAGAGAAACTAAACAAAATTAATAATTTTCAGAAGAAAAAGGGAATCATAACTATTTAGTTCTATATATAGTTGGTTATCCCATATCTTTTTATATCAGAGATAGGCTTTAAGCCCATATCTTGTTGCTTTAGTTATGATGGTCTTACTGGACATTTACCGGATGATGTACCTTGGTGTATGCTTTTTGCTGATGATATCCTTCTTGTGGATAAGACGAGAGAAAAAGCTCAGGAAAAAATTGAATTATGGAGGTCTACATTGGAGTCTAAAGGTCTTCATTTGAGTAGAACTAAAACTGAATACATGGAATGTAATTTTAGCAGTAGTAGCTCTAGCATTCGTTTAAGTAGAACTAAAACTGAATACATGGAATGTAATTTTAGTAGTAATAGCTGTAGTGGAAGTGTAACTTTGGGTGATAAAATTATTAAAAGGTGTGATCGATTTAGATATCTTGGGTCTGTTGTTCAAAGCGATGGTGATATAGATGGGTATGTTAATAGATAGGTTGGTTGGTTGAAGTGGAGGAATGCTTCGGGTCTTTTGTGTGATAGAAAAGTACCGCTAGATATCTTGGGTCGTTCAAAGCGATGGTGATATAGATGGGGATGTTAATAGTACGATTTAGATATCTTAGGTTCGTTGTCCAAAGCGATGGTGATATAGATGGGGATGTTAATAGTAGAATTCAAGTTGGTTTTGGTCCATTGTTCAAAGCGATGGTGATATAGATGGGGATGTTAATAGTAGAATTCAAGTTGGTTGGTTTAAGTTGAGGAATGCTTCGGGCCTTTTGTGTGATAGAAAAGTACCGCTTAGACTGAAAGGAAAATTTTTTAAGACGGAATGCTTTGGGCCTTTTGTGTGATAGAAAAGTACCGCTTAAATTAAAAGGAAAATTTTATAAGATGGTGGTGAGACCTGCAATGCTCTATGGCACTGAATGTTGGCCTTTAAAAGAGA
>JXCR01041810.1:0-12278 GCA_002079205.1 Phalaenopsis hybrid cultivar
CATAGTTGCAATTCTTATGGGTTGATTGTAGACCAGTTGTACGATATTAAAGAAAATTTATGTTGGCAGTTATTTTGAGCTTTATTTCCTGGAATTTATTTATTTTTCTTTGTTATAGGTTTTGTTTTATTCCCTTAAGAGTCTTCATTCACAACCCAAAACGAGGCCAACTTAAATCAATTCAAGCCATTGCATCATCTATTGGTATGTAGTTACAACTTTCTTTTTAGGGGAATTTACATAGCACACCATTCTTATACACCTAAACTTTCATAATTACACACATAACACTAAAATTTTTAATATCACATAAAAAATAGCACTATTACCACTTTTTATAAGTGAAGTACACCTTTTTATGCATATATTTAAAGCACCAAAGTGCCATGTGTAAACATAAAAGTTTAGGCATCAGATATGTAAATTCATAAGAATTGTGTGCTATGTATGTAAATTTTTCTTCTCTTTACTGTTTTGAACTCTGATGAGAACTACAAATATTAGTTCAGTATGTGCCCATCAATACTGTAATATAGCTACTACATATGGAATTAGAGGCATAATGATACGGAATTATACTTAAATAAATTGCTTTTTTTATTTTTCTTACATGCTGGAAGTGATGCCACTGCACGCACGAAACTATTAGGAATCAAGAATTTATGTGCTAAGCAAAGGTGCTGCTAAAAATGATAAGGGGCATTTACACATCGAACCCCTAAAAATTCATATTTACATGCATGCCATCAAAATCTTTAATAACACATAAAAAATACCACCGTGATTACCTTTTTTTAAAAATACACATGAAAATGTGTAGGTTTATGAAACAAAGGTGTTGTAAGAGTACATATTTAATGTTTTTTAATGTCACATTTATTTCTAACACTCAAAATTTAACATGTTAGTAGTTATCTAAATATTAATAATGAATGAATTTACATAATAAAATACTAATGAATGAATTAGATAATTAATTAATTAATTAATTTGAAAATTTGAGCAATCCATAAAATTTTAATAAACTTATAAAAATTTTAAATCAATTAAAACTTCTATTTAACAAAACCTTAAAATAATAAAATAATTAATTCATTAAATTAATTCGTTAAATAATTAAATTAATTATTATGCTAGTAGTTAAATAATTAAATTAATTAATATGTTAGTAGTTATTGATTAAATAATTTCAATTAATTAACATTTTAGTAGTTATTATAATTAAATTAATTTTTTAAAATTATGCTTTTTTAAAAAAAATAGAAATTACCCAACAAACATGTTTTATGTTTTATGTTTTTTTTTTAATATAAATAATAACAGTAGCAAACGTGTTTTCTAAAAATAAAAAAACAAAAAACAAAATAAAAACAAACAAATTGAATGCAAAAATAAAAATAGAAAACAAAAAGTAATCCNAAAAAAAAATAGAAATTACCCAACAAACATGTTTTATATTTTATGTTTTTTTTTAATATAAATAATAACAGTAGCAAACGTGTTTTCCAAAAACAAAAAAACAAAAAACAAAATAAAAACAAACAAATTGAATGCAAAAATAAAAATAGAAAACAAAAAGTAATCCTAAATAGGGCTTTAGTGTTTGAATCTTCTTTAGCATGTAAACTCTGAGAACTTTTGATAAACAGAAAAGAGCTGCTATCAAGCATGAGCTGTTGATGCTGCTAAATTGCTTCAACAAGCTTTATTGTCCTCATGCCGGGAAAGCAATGTATAATATTAAGAAATGATACTTAGTATTTTGAAGATTTACATACATACCACTCAATTATTATGTATTTGCATATATAACACCTAAAGTTTTATATTTACGCTTATAACACCTTGGTGTCGTAAACCTATTCATGAAATGATGCATTATTTAAGTGGTATGCATCTAATATGAATGTTTGTGTTAGCTATGTGAATATATAAGAATTGTGAGGACCGTTGTTGTTTGTTCGTGTAGCTCCCTGCTTAGTGGGATAAAGGACCGTTGTTGTTGTTGTACTTTTCGGTCTCCTTTCCCTATCACATGAAGTGTGGCCTTTGGGAATCATTAATGACTTCATATGAAATGACGGGTTGATGGATGCAACATATTCATGTATGGATTGATGGTTCCATATAACTTAAATAAATGGGGCATTTACATACATACCACCCAATTCTTATGTATTTACATATCTAATAGCTAAGCTTTACTTCTTATATTTATAGCACCTAAATTTGTCATGTCACGTAAAAAATACTACCATTTTAACTTTTATAAATTGAAATAAACCTTTTTCATTCATAGATAAGGTGGTATGCATGTTAAAATTGGAATTTAAATGTTAGATATGTAAATGCATAAGAATTTTGCGGTACGTACGTAAATTAGTTGTCAAAGTAGTACTTTGTTAGGTAGAAGATTTGGTGGTGTCTAGATACTGAAATTTAAATTTTAGTTGAATTTGAGTGAGATTTTTTTTAGTTCAGAAAGTGATAATAGCATTTACCTGTTTTCAATAGAGTTCTTGATGTAAGGTGATCAAATTACATATTTTAATAGCAATTTATTTATTACAGGTGCAACAATTACGCCTAATTGGAGAGCTGAGTGCACCCATGTTCTTGTCAACGAGTTTTCTTCAGTGTCAATAGAACTCATCGATTCGATTCTTGCCAAGCAATTTGTCGTCCTCGTTCATTGGTTCGAGGTATATTTTTTGCAAATTTCCTCCTATAACCTTCTTGGAAAGATTTACGTACATACCACTTAATTTTTTACATATGAAGTAATAAAACTTCAATTTTTACATATATGCCGCCTTACCATGAAAATGTGTATTTCACTTTTTAAAATCTAAAATTGTGATATTTTTTATGTGATATAAAAGATTGGGAAGTAAAAATATAAAATGTAAAGTTTAGGTGTTAGATGTGTAGATACATAGGAATTGGGTGGTATGTATTTAAATGACCTACTTTTTTATCTCCAAGCGATTGAGGGTTTTATCGCAATCATAACTGACTCGTATATGTTTTCTTTTGATTACATACTAGCATTCAGCACCTTGACTTTTCACTTATGTTGTTTAGCGAATATTGCACGGATGTTTCTTTCCATTGTAGATCAATAGTATTCAGTATGCTCTAATATTCTTACATGTTTTGGCGCTGCTTAGGTGGTTGCCGAGAAAAATATTTGCACGGAGCTGCCAAGCTGTTCTGCGTAAGTTTTTTCCTTTTTTTACCTTAATTTTCTTGTGAGTAAGCGCTTGCTTTTTGCTATTAAGTCCATGAAATTTTCTCAATTTACTCAGCTATGTACCAACCTTGAAGCTTGAGGATAATATTGTAAGGATTGTGGATCCCAAGGTTCAGGAAAATTGTCTTGAAGGCTATGAATTTGTACTTACATCACCTCATAAGGTGAGGAGTCTAATTCTCTTCTTGACCTGGTTAGGGTGGCAACATGTTTTTCCGACTTACATTGAATACCTTAGAGCTTGTTTGGGATCGCTTTTAATTTTTAATTTTTCTTTGTGATTTTATTTTAAAAACATTTTTTTAGTGCATTTTTTTTTCATGTTTTTTTTTTAAATCATATTAGCTTGTTTTTAAAGACATTCAAAACATCTAGAATTTGTTTTGAGTGTTTTTAAAATTTAACTAAACTTGTTATAACATATCAAATATGTTTTATTTCAAGTAAAAATAAATACATAAAAAAAATTAAAAAAAAAATCAAAATCAAAAGTGATTCCAGAGGGCCCCTTAAATTCCACTTGAAAACCTGATGTTTTCTTTGCAGTATAAGTTCGGCGATAAGTTGCTGCAGCTACTTAAAATGATTGGAGCAAGATTTGTTGGTGCCAACGAGTTTTTGTTAGATAGCCAAGTAAGCTATGCTTGCCTCCCTTTAATTTTATNTTACAGGCATACAATAATTTTTTATAGTACATAAAATAATATATTAGCTAATTTATTATCCATTGCTCTACTTTAAAATAGATTACATAGATCAATTTCTCCACTTCTTTTTAAACCCTTAAACGTTTAAAATACAATAAAAATAGTAAAATATCATTTATCATTCAACCATAGAACATTTAAAACTTCTCCAAAGCTATGAAGCTAAAGATAAAGTCAGTTGTTTTGAAATGTCTGAACAAATATGAACGCTTGTGTTCAAGGAAGATTTACGTCATACCACTCAATTCTTTTGTATTTACACATCTAACGCCTAAACTTCAATTTTACATACACACCACCTTATGCATGAAAAGGTGTATTTCACTTTTTAAAAGTTAAATGGTTTTATTTTTGATGTGATTTGAAAGATTTTGGTGGATAGATGTAATTAGCAAAGTTTGGGTGTTAGATATCTAAATACATAAGAATTAGATGGTATTTATGTAAATGCCCCCATATTTAAAACGTTTGTTGTATGCATGTGCTGTGCACATGATTAAAATTACGTCGATTTGCTTTTGCTGCTAACTAGCTCAATTAATTTTTTTGCTGGATTTTTATTCAACTATGTTAAGAAAAATAATTAACGAATTTACAAAAATAACTTAAATCTGCCATGACCGCAAACTTTCTACAATGTTTAGGAACATATTCAATTGTTTAATGCATGTTTATTTGAGATTGAAAAATTTGGCATTTACACCCTGGAACATATTGTATTTTAAATATTTATTGTTTGAAATATTTTCTTCCAACATATTTATCTTCCTAATAGAACTTTTAGACTTCAGCAGCTAAGGAGAATAATCAGGCGGTTCTTGTAATTCCTGGAGAATCAGCAAATGAAGTTAGCTACTCTCGAGAGTTCTCTTCTCTATCTAGAATCACCGATGTAAAACTACTGGCCGCTATCTTATCTGGGAACTTGGATTCTTCTTTCATCGAGCTTCCTCCTAGTATGTATTTTTTATTTATTGATTAATATTGCCATTTCTTATGTTTTACAAGAAATTTTCTTGGATAATTGTTTGAAGTAAATAGCCACTCTTGCACGCAATGGGTTTAAATTTACTTATTGAGATTAAAGTAAGATACATGAATATATCTTGAGATATCGGTATTCATTTTTTCATTCTAGTACACATTTTCTTCGTTGTCTAGAATTATTGACATATAGAATCTTTCTTTATCGTCTGTGTTTCATGATATTTTGTCATGCTTGGCATGCTTTTTTTGAATTTTGACATATATGACATATCATTTTTGCCATGTTGACATGTTGAGTTATCTAGATTNAGCCGCTATCTTATCTGGGAACTTGGATTCTTCTTTCATCGAGCTTCCTTCTAGTATGTATTTTTTATTTATTGATTAATATTGCCATTTCTTATGTTTTACAAGAAATTTTCTTGGATAATTGTTTGAAGTAAATAGCCACTCTTGCACGCAATGGGTTTAAATTTACTTATTGAGATTAAAGTAAGATACATGAATATATCTTGAGATATCGGTATTCATTTTTTCAATCTAGTACACATTTTCTTCGTTGTCTAGAATTATTGACATATAGAATTTTTCTTTATCGTTCTGTGTTTCATGATATTTTGTCATGCTTGACATGCTTTTTTTGAATTTTGACATATATGACATATCATTTTTGCCATGTTGACATGTTGAGTTATCTAGATTGTAGTGGGTAAATTGTTAGAATACTTAGGTGGTGTTTGGTAGCAACTTTGAATAGTATTTATCATTGAATTTATGAAATCCAATCAAACGTAAAAATGCAAGGGTTCTGCAGATTTATGAATTTTCAGATTTAAGGGCCAAAAGTTTGCCTTCTTCGATTAGACTTAAATCCAGATTTACTAAATCCACGAGGAGGGTGGATTTAATGGATTGACGATTATCTGATTTACTAAATCCTACTTGCAGCCAAACACCCCCTTAGGGTGAATGTAGGATTAAAGTGGCGGTGATGGCTTGTTGTGGAAGTTTTCATAATCCCNAAGGAGGGTGGATTTAATGGATTGACGATTATCTGATTTACTAAATCCTACTTGCAGTCAAACACCCCCTTAGGGTGAATGTAGGATTAAAGTGGCGGTGATGGCTTGTTGTGGAAGTTTTCATAATCCCTTGGATTTTACTAGAATCTAAAAATAGTATTTTTTATTTAGGGTTTTATGGGAGAGGCATGGGGATGATTTGAGGGCAGAATGACTTGTGGATTGTTAGGTTTTGATGCGAAGAGTTCTCATGTTTATGGTATTATTTCAACCCATATTAAAAGAGTTTGGGAACAAAATTGACATGTTTTTTATATTTTGGAACTAAAATGACCTCTACAAAGATTTAAAAAGGATTCATGTAGCCGATCCCACTTAGTGGGATAAAGGTTTTGTTGTTGTGTTTTTCCCGTTTTCCACAGCTTTGTAGAGTGCTCAAAGCTTTTGCATTGGTGAATGCCACAAAGCAATCTACCAAATGATTGAATTCAATGATCAAGCTCCATCCCTTGAGTGCACACACTCAAATTCTTAATTAGTTGTAAGTTTGTCATGACTTGGTCTGAGAGCTTGAAATATCAATGTGGGAGCGTACAGTCGGATAAAAAAAGATTATATAAACAGATTCATTGCTTAAATAAAATCATCTAAAATATAAAAAAATCATTCTATTTCACAATTTTAATTTACAGAAGTTAGTTTAGATTTGAAGTTCTTTATTGTACCTATCTCTTTCGGCTCATTGTTGTTTGTACACAGTCTCTGGGATCCATCTTCACAAAGGAGGTTCTTTAAAAAAGAATTTTAACAACTTAATGCATGATTTGAACAAATAAGTGAATAAAATTTATCTAAATTACAATAGTTCATGTTTTAAAATTATTTTATAAAAAAAATAGTAAATAGTAAAAAGGAGATAATAAATAAATATGTTTTATTGTTATTTTATTTCTTTCATTTAAAATGTCGTCTGTAGGAGCACCGCTAGATATATATTAAAAGTACATATTTCATAATATTTTTCAAAACCAACTAAAAAGAAGACAATTATCCATTTTTATTTCCATTTTACATGCACGGATACGTCGCTTTCCCAGCCAGTATTTTACGGTTGCCTCCATATATGCATATGCATATATATATTTCATTTATTTCTTTTATATAACATTTACTTTAAAAAATTTAGCATATGAAAACATGAAATTTGTATTTAAAAAAAAATTAAAAGCATTAAAAATATTTACAATTTATTTTAGAAATTAAAAAAAAATTATTATAAAATAAATACATGTTTATCCACCTACTCGGTATGGTCGATTGTCCTTTCATCCGTCTGTCTATTTCTTTGGTGTACTTATAGTAACAATTAGATATGATCAATTAGTATTATTTTTTCCTTTTTAAGTTACAAGGTTTTTTCGTTATTGTATTAAACCCATCAAATTGGTTGAACATATATAGGTGGTAAACTTTAATAAAGTGATATACATTAACATCATTTAATTTATNTTAAAAGCATTAAAAATATTTACAATTTATTTTAGAAATTAAAAAAAAATTATTATAAAATAAATACATGTTTATCCACCTACTCGGTATGGTCGATTGTCCTTTCATCCGTCTGTCTATTTCTTTGGTGTACTTATAGTAACAATTAGATATGATCAATTAGTATTATTTTTTCCTTTTTAAGTTACAAGGTTTTTTCGTTATTGTATTAAACCCATCAAATTGGTTGAACATATATAGGTGGTAAACTTTAATAAAGTGATATACATTAACATCATTTAATTTATTGAAACTTTATTAAATTATGGAAATCTTATTGATCAAGTGTTTTTAATTAAGACATTTCCCTAACATTTAATTTATTATTTTTGAGTTAGAGCACTAATTGTGTTGGGTTTGAGAATCTAAATTAATTTTCACCTAACCTAAATAACAATTATAGAAATTAGGTATTTAATATTGCACGTGGATATCATACCTTAAATTTCTCTCTTCCTTTTTTGGTTTTGCTTTCTACTGAGTCAACCTAAACAATTTTAACAAAGTATTAAGTCATTTAAATTAGTAGATTTTTTGAGATTTCTTCAGTTGTTTGCAGAAATTTTCTAACATAAACATCTTAAATTTTTGGTTTCGAAAATCTCGCCTAAAGCCAAAAAACTCTTATTATTCATCCATGTTAGTTGTTCTGCTGCAATTTAAGCTAGTGAGTGTTCAGTCAAGCGTCTCTTGCATGTTAAAGCCCCTCTTGTGCTTTTCTCGAGCTTGGAAAATCCCATGAGATTAGGAAAAACTTGCTTACCCCTCTCTACTCGTTGCCTTACATTTTCCCCTCAATCGGAACTTACAAACACTCGGCCAAGCGTCGCCTGCATGAGGAAAAGTTTCCTATGAGTTGCTCGAGTTCTCACGCGCTTGGAACTTGCACATTTTGCTTGGATCTTCCCTTTCTCTTGCGCAAAAGTTCAATTTGTATGTGCAATCGTCGGTTCGCACATTTGCTACAAGCCGCTTATCCTTCGCCTCCCTCACTCTCTGAACACCGACTCTCGCACCATGGCCCGCTTTCTTCCGCGTATGCGGCTCAACTATTCAGTTTGAACCACTCCAACCAATCAGCGTGAAGGTCTGTTCATGTGGTCGTTGCTTCTCTAATTTTATCTTCCTCACTAGGGTTGTCAAAACGGCTTGGTCTTCGCGAACAGCTCGTGTTCGGCTCGTTCGCTAAGTTAACAAGCCGAACACGAAAAACACGAATAAATATTTGTCTTTTGTGTTCAGCTCGTTTTGGCTCGAAATACTACTAATATATATATATATATATGTGTGATGAATAGTATTTTTAAAAAGTTTAATTAAGTACAATGCTACAGAGATTTATAATCAATTAAAAGTATTAAGTAAGAAGATAAAATAAAAATTATTAAATTAGATTCAAATGATATTTTAAATCTTGCCCCAATCTTTAACATCTTATGACTACGTGATTAGGGTTGTCAAAACGACTCTTTGTTCGTGAACGGCCGTGTTCGGCTTGCTAAGCAAACGAGCCGAACACAAACACACTTTTTGAGCTCGAAATATAAACGAGCCGAACACGAGCTGAGCCCAGACTCGTTTACACCCCTATTACTAACTCTTGTTCCATGTCTCTTGTGCTCTCTCTATATCTCAGTTTGTGCGGGATAAAAGGAATGATAGAGATATGCTTTGCGACAAAATTTTGTTTGAACGTGAGCAAATAAAAAAATTATATATAATTTAATTAATTAATAAAATAAAATTATTTTTACAATATCCCTTAAAAAAATTTCATTCTCGAAAATAAAATACAAGAACATAATTTATACCTCTACTAAAAGACTGTGATAATGTTTTCTTTTTTTTATTCTTTCTTCCATGTGCCATCTCATTTTGTCCAGTGTCCAATGCTTCCAAAATACACTGATAAAAAGAATATTTCGATTTCTAAATTGTTTACATCATAAACTATGATTCTTTGTAATTCTTCTATAAAGGTCAGATCAAGGTGGATATCTATAGTCTATGACAAGTGTGTTAGTCTCACCAGTAATATACTTCTGAAGTAAAAAGATATGAAACACATCATGTATTCTGTATGTATGTGTTAGTAGGGCAAGTCTATACGCCACTTACCCGATCTTGTCTAAAATTTCATATGGACAAATATATTATGGGCTCAACTTTTCAAATTTCTTAAATTGTTTAACACCCTTAATAGGATTGGCCTTTAGAAAAATATTTTTTTCTACTTCAAATTCCATTGTTTAGTGTTTATCATAATGGTATTTTCTGTGTGTATCTTGAATAACTCTTAGTTTATCACAAATTAGTCGAATTTTCTCAGTGATTTCAACAACTAACTCAACACCAATTATCTTTCTTTCGCCAATTTATGCCCAACAAAGATGTATCTTGTATTTTTTTCATATAGAGCTTCATAAGGAGTCATATTAATACTGGTTTGAAAATTATTATTGTAGGCGAATTTTATTAAGGGTATGTTCATTTCTCAATTTCCACCAAAATCAAGCACACAGAGTCCAAGTAGGTCTTCTAATATTTGGATCGTTCTCTCTGATTGACTATTTTGTTTGGGGATGAAACATTGTACCAAAGATTAGTTATATATGCAAAGTCTCTTGAACTTTCATCTGCAGTCTAGATGTGAATCTATTGTCTCGATATAAAACAATTGATTTTGGGACCACGCAGTCGAACAATTTCATCTACATAAATTCTGGCTAGCTTGTCTATAAAATCAATCTATTTGATAGGTAAGAAATGTGCAGATTTGATCAGACTATCAATAATCACCCATATAATATCATGATTTTATTTTGATCTTTATAGCCCCATCACGAAATCAATAACAATGTCTTCTCACTTTCATTATGAGATTGGCAACAATTGTAGTAGCTCACTAAGCTCCTGATGTTCAGCCTTAACCATCTAACAAGTGGAACAATTTACCATAAACTTTGTTACACTGTGCTTCAACCCTGGCCAATAGAATTATCATTTCGGCTTCTAATGCATTACATTGCTTCCTGGATGTATTGTATGTACTAAATAGTGTGTTTCCTGTAAAATTTCCTTCTATAAATCATTTACATCAGGAATGCACATTCTATTATAGTTTATCAATAATTTCCTTCATCGATCCTATACATCCCTATTTGGCATGCATTNAGAATGCACATTCTATTATAGTTTATCAATAATTTCCTTCATCGATCCTATACATCCCTATTTGGCATGCATTCTCCGATCTAAATTTTATGAAACTCTACATCTTGTGATAATGCATCTCGAATCTTGTTCTTCAAATTTTGCGGAATTAATATTTGATTTAATAGTGCAAAAATTTCACTATTGGGTATCACTAGTGAGAAGTGCAAATATTTTATATCTTTAATTAACTCTTCTTATGAAGTTACCAAGTTTGCACTGCCACCCGTTTTTTGTATTATTTATTTGCTTTATCTAGTGATAGTGTATATTCAAATTGTAGTTTTTAATAAGCTCTTTCCTTATCAGTTCATGTGGGATGAGAAGAGGGAGGGAGAAAAGCTTCGATAAATAGCGACAGTTGTCGAGGCTTTGTTCGAACAACACCTGCTTCATAGGTGTCATGAGCAATTAAACAATAAATTTTTTATGTAGTCAAATTAATTAATTAATAAAATAAAGTTATTATTAGAACGTTTTTTTACATTCATTTTTAACAATGCTTAATGCCTTACCACACAATGAAATAAAAAGGGGGAGTGTTGGGATGGTTTGTAGAATTTTGTGGGCGACCAGTCCTTGAAAGAGTGCTTGGTTCGCTCATCCTTTCACCCTTTCACCCTTTCACTGTTCAACTACATACATTCATTCATTCTTAAACACTTACATATGTCTAGAAAATATGTGGATGAAAGCCTACCAAGGTAATTTTAAATTTTAGAACGGCCTCCAAAAGTACGGCAACAATCATAACTTCCAATAATTTNCCTTTCACCCTTTCACCCTTTCACTGTTCAACTACATACATTCATTCTTAAACACTTACATATGTCTAGAAAATATGTGGATGAAGGCCTACCAAGGTAATTTTAAATTTTAGAACGGCCTCCAAAAGTACGGCAACAATCATAACTTCCAATAATTTTGAATTTTGAATTTTTAAAATTTCCAACTCATATTGTTACAAAGTAAAATTACTTTTAGTATCCTAATTATCTTAATTATCGCATTTAAAGTTGAAAATTTTAAATTTTAAAATGTATAAATTTTAACCTTTTCAAAAGGCTTTATATTATTATCTCATTGTCATAATATTATTTTAAAAACTAAAAAGATGCCCGAGGAAGGGAGGAAGAGTATTTTGGTCCCCATTTTTAAGAATAAAGGGGATCCACAAGTGTGTGCAAATTATAGAGGAATTAAGTTGATGTGTCATACTTTAAAATTATGGGAGAGGGTATTGAACATAGGTTAAGACGTATTACAAAGATTTCTCATAATCAATTTGGATTTATGCCTAACAAATCTACTATGGAAGCTATACATTTATTGAGATATTTGATGGAGAAGTTTTGTGATAATAAGGTGGATCTACATTTGATTTTTATTTATTAAAAACTTACAATAAGGTTCCAAGAGATATCGTTTGGAGAGTTATTGAGAAGAAAGGTGTTGATATGACTTATATTCAAGTCATTAAAGATATGTATACTAGAGATGTTACTTATGTTTGAACTGACGGAGGATTGACCAAATATTTTCCTATTT
>JXCR01041820.1:15313-27576 GCA_002079205.1 Phalaenopsis hybrid cultivar
TATATATATATATATATATATATATTAAAAAGAATGGTCAGAGGCTATTATATGAGCCTCCAATTACTCCTAGTGCTCCTAGCAATTCGAGTACCACTTCCTTAAGACTAACTCTGTTAGAGGAGATTCGAACCCCCGACCTGAGGGGGTTTTATACCGTGGATGCCAATCAACATGGTATGCGACACAATCTTTTATATATATATATATATGTGTGTGTGTATTTATGTAGATGTATGTATATGTGTATATATATATATATATAAACTCGAGGGCTAATATATTAAAAAAGAAAAGTACAGCTAGGTTAGATGAGAGAGCCCAAATTATAGTACCCTAACTACCAGGTATACAACACACACTAAGGTGCCAAAAAGAGAAATACATGTAAGCTCAAAAAAACCATGATTATAACGTAAACATGTAAGCTCCACCAAAAGTCTGCTAAACACTCTCAGAGCAGGATGCTTGAGAATGACTCAATTTAGCCTTACCCCTGCCTCTGGTTCTAGGAAGGGACCCAATTAAGAAATGGTTAAGTTTGCTGCCTTTATCCGAAACAAATGGTTAAGTTTGCTGCCATTACCCAAAACAACCAATANCGACTCAATTTAGCGTTACCCCTGCCTCTGGTTCTAGGAAGGGACCCAATTAACAAATGGTTAAGTTTGCTGCCTTTATCCGAAACAAATGGTTAAGTTTGCTGCCATTACCCAAAACAACCAATATATCATTTATTAAGTTCCCAAATTCTAGTAGGCCTCCTATCTTCTTATTACTCTGGAAGTGTAAACCCGCCATTCCTCATTCAAAGACTGACTTTTTGGATCAGTGTGTTGGTCTAAAGATTGCCAATCATGTATAGGATGTCTACATTATGAGCCCCTTGCGCCTGACCTTGCTCAATCTNCTTCCTCTGGAAGTGTAAACCTGCCATTCCTCATTCAAAGACTGACTTTTCTGATCAGTGTGCTGGTCTAAAGATTGCCAATCATGTATAGGATGTCTACATTATGAGCCCCTTGCGCCTGACCTTGCTCAGTCTGATGAGTTGGTAGAGCTGCAGTAAGAAGATTGCCATTCGTTGCATCACTGATAGGTTTAAGGGTATGTGAAGTTTGAAATGTCTCCGCTACACCCGAGGCTTCCTCAAGATGAGGAGCATCAAAACCCTCCTGATGATCGAACCGAACATTGTCCTGTGTAAGTAAAGTTCCTTCAAGAGTGTTTTCAAAGAGATTTGAAGCTGTAAGTTGCCCAGCTAAACCATCTGGGAGAGTGGGAGGGAGAGCATATGGCGTTTCTAACAAAGTATCAATAGCCAGTGGGTTACACTCAGGGGTAGAGAAGGGGCAGGGGGCCCAAGAACTTTTTTTATTTTAAGTTTTAAATGAGGGTGCAAATGATGACATTGAGAGTGAGAGTGTCCAAACATATGGTAGTGGTGTTGTGGTATATAAAATAAAATAGGACGATCGACGACGAAGCAAAAAAAGAGCGAGAAAATTCACAAAACCAGAAAATACAGCATAACACAGATTTACGTGGTTCGACAAGTTGCCTACGTCCATGGAGTTGCAGAAGATTTTATTACTTGAGGAATTTACACACCGTCGATCACGTTGATGATTACAAGAAATCACTCGTTCTTTCTTTCTGTACCGTAAACTAAGGAAGAAAACTGCGGAGAACAAACAAGCAAAAAATTGAATAAAACAAAATCTTTTATTCTCTCCGCTTAGCCTTTGTCTCTTCCTGTAATTCTAATTCTTCTTCTTCCGTTGACAAAGCACCGAAGCCACACAAAAAGAGTCACTTTTTTCCTTCCCTTAAATCTTCACCGTCACACTTAGGAATTAATTTAATTCCTTGTATTTTTTGCTTGCATTTAAAGAAGGCGGGAGCAGTTGAGCAATGAAGTGGAGGGACCTTCATTCTGTTTTGTGAAACGACAAAGGGTGGGGCGTTGTTTCACGAAACAAAGGTAGGAACCTTTTTTATTCGTAACGAGCTCCACTTTAACAAATATCCCACTTGGAGATCGATACACAGACTACAATTTCTTTTCCTCAAACTGATATCCTCCGCTGGCAGCGTTGCCTTTTCTTCAAATGTGATGTCCTCCACCTCTGCAACTCAAGACTCCTGTCTTTAGGCTAGAAGACCAACTGAAGCTGCACACAACTTCAGTTTCTCAAGTGTAACACCATTTGTCAAGATATCAGCAGGGTTCTTGCTTACATAAATTTTCTCAAGCAACAACTGTCCGTCATCCAACAATAACCGTTTGAAGTGATACCTGATCTGAATGTACTTGGTCTTGGACTGAAATGCTTTATTCCTGACAATGAATATGACGCTCTGATTATCACTGTAAAGGATGCCATTCTGATTCTTCTTGCTTAATTCTTCCAAGAGGCCTTGTAGCCATATCATCTCTTTTGCAGCCTCTGACGCTGCTATATACTCAGCTTCTGTATTAGACAAAGAAATTGTCTTCTGCAGATTAGAACCCCATGACATTGCTGTGTCACGAATAGTATAAATATAGCCCATAGTACTTCTGGTATCAATGTCTCCAGCGAGATCAACATCAACATGACCCTGTACCTCTGAACTCTTTCCTGAGAAACACAAGCTAGTTTCTAAAGAGTCTCTTAGGTACCTCAAGATGCACTTTGTAGCTTTCCAATGTTCATTTTCTGGATTACTTATATATGTATCTGCTAACAACTCCTACTGCATGGGTAATATCCACTCCGGTGCAAACCATATAATACATAAGTGGCCAATAGCTGAAGCGTAAGGAACCATACTCATGTGGTCTCGTTCTTCCTTTGACTTAGGTGACTGCTTCTTATTGAGTCTAAAGTCAACGCCCAAGGGTGTGCCAACTGGTTTGACCTTATCAATATTGAACCTTCTAAGTACCTTTTTTCATGTGCCATCCCGAGAGAGTCTCAACGTGCCTTTGACTTTATCTCTGACAATTCTTATGCCATGAATTTGCTTTGCCGCTCCTAAATCCTTCATTACAAAGTGCTCTGACATCTGCCCCTTCAAATTATTGATCTCATCAATACCAGCCCGTGCAAGCATGTTATCCGCATATAACAGTTAAATAATATAAGAATTGTCAAAATGCTTGACATAATAGAAATGATCTGCTGACATCTGCTGTACCCCGCACTGTGCATGAAATTATCAAATTTCTTATACTAGAGTCTAGGAGTTTGCTTCAAGCTATACAAGTTCTTCAGTCTACAAACCTAGTCTTCCTTTTCCTGTACCACAAATTCTTCAGGTTGTTGTATGTAGATGTCTTCTTCAAGATCTTCATGAAGAAAGACTGTTTTCATATCTAACTGTTCAAGAGATCTTCAGTAGCCACCATAGACAATATCATTCTGATGGTTGTGAGCTTCATTAGAGGAGAGAAAATCTCGGAATAATCAATACCATATTTCTGCTGAAAGTCTTTTTCAACAAGTCTAGCATTGTACCTCTTACTGTCATCATGCTCAGTCTTCACCTAATACACCCACTTGTTGTGTAATACATAATTTTGTCAGCTTCCAAGTCTGATTTTTTCAGAGAGAATCAATCTCCTCCTTCATGGCAAACTCTCACCTGCTCGAATTTTCATCTTGCAAAGTTTCTTCATAACTCTCAAATTTTCCACCATCTATCAGCAGAATGTAGTTTAAAGTTGGAGAGCTTTCAAGTCTGATTTTCTCACAGAGAATCCATCTCATCTTTCATGACAAGCTCCCATTTGCTCGAATTTTTATCTTGCAAGGTTTCTTCATAACTCTCAAATTCTGCACCATCTATCAGCAGAATGTAGTTTAAAGTTGGAGAGTAATGTTGTGGAGAACGTCTAGTCCTTTCTGACCTGCGAATTGCAACTGTAGGACTCCTCTGAAAATGACTGTGAAACACTAGAAATGGGTGTCCCGGACCCACTCTTCTCGTCACCTGTATCTCTGCCTTGTACTGTGACATCTGGTAAATCATCAAATCTTACCAATTTAGATTCCTACAATGTTGTTTCAGAAATTGTAATGGACTTGTCCTTGTACATAACATTCTAATTGAAAATCACGTTCCTGCTCTTTATGATCTTCCGACCTTAATTATCCCAGAAACGATATTCATATGCCTCATCTCCATAGCCAATAAAATAACACTTCTTTGACTTAACTTCAAGCTTACTTCGACTATCAAGATTAATTAGAACATAAGAAAGACATCCAAAAGTTTTAAGGTGAGAAAATTTGACAACTATCACACTCCAGATCTCCTCTGGTAATTCACAATTTAATGGAACAGATGACCCCCTGCTGATCAAATAAACTGCAGTGCTGACTACTGCTCAGAAAGTAGGTGGTAGTCCGACATGCAATCTCATGTTCTAGCCCGCTCATTAATGGTCCTGTTCATGCGCTCTACAACACTTTTTTTCTGTGGTGTCCCTGGAATAGTGTTCTCCATTCTGATGCCCTGAGCTGCACAATACTTCTTGAACCCACCATCAATGCACTCACCATCATTATCAGACCTCAGACATTTCAGCTTTAAGCCTGTCTCTGTCTCAACCATGGTCTTCCAAGTCCTGAATACACTAAATACATCTGATTTATGCTTCAAGAAATAAACCCATACCCTTCTGCTATGATCATCAATGAATGTCATGCAGCGACGAGAGACTCCAAGAGATGTCACTGAAGTACGTCCTCACACATCTGTGTGTACAAGATCTTACTTTTCTGCCTTTGACATTCTGTTACTTTTTAAGAAACTGATATTCCTCTGTTTCCTCATAATACAACTCTCACACATACTGAGATCAACTGACTTCAGTTCTGGTAGCTTATCTCTAGAATAAAGTTCCTTCATACCCCTCTTGACTCATGTGCCCAAGTCTGCAATGCCATAACTCTACTGGGTTCTCTGTAACAGTAGTATAAACACTGTTAATTAAATCAGTAGTCATATCTAGCGTACTTGTTTTCTTACCTTGAGCCAGTACCAAAGCTCCTTTAGTAACATTACAGGTGATGTCTGAGAACACTACTGAATGTCAACATTTATCAAGTTGCCCAACAGAAATGATGTTCTTTCTTCAGTTCAGGAATGTGTCTGACATTTTGCAGAGTCCACTTGTTCTTGTTTGAAAGTGCAATGTAAATATTTCTCATTCATTCCACGTTCAAAGCTCTCCATCTGTCAGATATACTTTCCTAAAATCACTTACAACATAATTCTACATCAATTTCCGATGGAAAATTGTATGAAACGAAACTCTTGAATTCAGTGTTCAGTCATAAACATAACTATGAACTACCAACAGTAGTGCATCCTGCGCTTCTTCAGTTTTCACATTTGCGCTGTCATTTTCTTTCTTCTTAGAATTATGCAGTTCCTACTTATGTTGCCAGTTTTGCCACAATTCTAGCAAGTTACTTGTTTATCAGGTCTTAACTTGTTTATGCTTCTATGCTTTGATTTTGATCTTCCTCTGTTTGAGTTCCTGTTCCATGATTTTTCTCTGGAATCAACATTTAATGCCAAACTCGAACCTGAGACCTCGTCAAAATATTTTCTGCACACCTCTTCAGCCAAAATTAAATCACGAATATCATCATATTTCAATTTAGATTTACCTGGAGAATTACTGACAACCATCCTCATAGCTTTTCAACTGTTTGACAATGAAGCCAACAAGATTAATGCACATATATCATCATCAAATTTAATTTCCATAGATGATAACTGATTTGTGATAGTATTACAATAATTCAGGAATTGTACAACAAACATACCTTCCACTATTTTCAAATTGAATAACTTTTTCATCAAATATACCTTGTTATTCGCCGATGGCTTTTCATACATACTTGACAGGTTTGTCAGGAGATCTGCAGTAGCCTTTTTCCTTGACGACGTTGGGGCAACAAATCTCGACATGGTCAATCGAATAACCCCTAAAACTTGTCGATCCAACAAATTCCATTTAGCCTCATTCATCCTTTCCGGTCTTTTTCCCAATAACGGAAGATGAAGTTTCTTCCCATAAAGATAGTTCTTTATCTGCATCATCCAGTAACCAAAATCTGTGCCATCAAATTTCTCAATCCCTGAAACTTTCACTTCTTCTGCAACTATCATTCTTCCTCAGATCCGAATCAGGACTCTGATATCAGTTGTTGTGGTATATATAATAAAATAGTACGATCGATAAAGAAGCGAAAGACAAAGCGAAAAAATTCACAAAACTAGAAAACACAGCGGAACACACAGATTTACTTGGTTCGACAAGTTGCCTATGTCGGCAGAGTTGCATAAGATTTTGTTACTTCAGGAATTTACACACTGTTGATCACGTCGACGATTACAAAAAACACGCTTTCTTTCTTTCTCCACAGATTTACTTGGTTCGACAAGTTGTCTTTGTCCGCGGAGTTGCATAGGATTTTATTACTTGAGGAATTTACATACTGTTGATCACGTCGACGATTACAAGAAAACACACTTTTTTTCTTTCTCCCTATAAACCAAGGAAGAAAAATGCAGAGAACAATGAAGAAGAGAACCGAATAAAACAAAACATTTTATTCTCTCTGCCTAACCTTTGTCTCTTCCCGTAATTCTAGTTCTTCCGTTAACAAAGCACTGAAGCCACACAAAAACAGTCACCTTTTTCTTTCCATTAAATCTTCACCGTCACACTTAGGAATTAATTTTATTTCTTCTGTCTTCTGCTTGCATTTAAGGATGGCGGGAGCAGTTGAGCAATGAAGAGGCCGAACCTTCATTCAGTTTCGCGAAAAGACAAAGGATGGGTCGTTGTTTGGCGAAACAGAGGCGGGAACCTTTTTTTTTTGTAACGAGCTCCACACTAACAAGTGGGTGCAGTAAAGCGAGAATTGTTCCAGTTTCACTCGTTGCCAAAAACCCTGATGCTGTGAGCCAATTCAGATCTCATCCGAAAAAGGTAAAGTAATGTCTCATTCAATCAAAACTGTGGTTTCAGAAGCCCAAATTAGATTAAGTGTAGGAATATTAGTTTTGAGGTGTTTACCATAAACGATAGCTAAGGAGAAGATTTCGTGATTGAAGAGATGGAACTTTAGACTCGGGAAGCACATCAATATAGGAATGGTAGGAGGTTCAATGAGAGGATCAAAATTGACTGTCCATTTTAAAACTTTCATCACACGGTCATCTATTCGAACGAGTCTTCTTCAAACAAATGAGCATAGTCTACATCATCTGATAATTGGATAAGAATATGTATACCATCCAATTTACCAATCTTCTATATATATATATATATATATATATATATATATATATATATATATATATATATATTTATTTATTTATTTATATATGTATCACATTTCGTCTTACTAAAAGGAAAAAAAAAGAAAACTAAGTTTGGAAAGCTTTTAACAATCAGGTTGGACTAGCAACTGGTTTTTAAGCAAGGTTAAATAGTTATTTAGCCATCTTAGTTTTTGGGTTTGTTTTGTAATTTCATTTCCTTTTATTCTTATTATTCTCGTCTTTTCTAGATTTGTTCATACTTTAATATACCAATTACCACATATTTAATCTCCGTATGTATCCTGAAGCAGTGGCTGATAATATATCTGTTAGGTACGTCAATGAACTGATTGAATATATCTTCCTCTCAAGTAATGACAATGTTGGGACAGAGGTTGTTCCCTCTGGGCCTCCGGAGGCAACTTATTCTTTTCAAGTTGATAAAGTGCTAGAGGAAAATACTTCAGTTGTTGAGCCAGAGCATGGTAGAACTATAAGTTCCATTCAGCCAAGTAATTTGTCATTAAGTAAAGCTGATAGAGGAGCATTTGGTTTGGAGCAAGGCCGCCAAACCATGTTGCAAGAAGGTTCTTCACTTCCCATCCAACCTCGGGCAGCTGAATGGGCTGTTGTACTAGAAGCTGCTACAAAAAGAAGAACTCAAGTTCTTACTCCTGAGAATCTTGAAAATATGTGGACAAAAGGAAGAAACTACAAAAAGAAAACTGCAAAGCTTATGCAAGCAGAAGCTTCTTCAGGATCTGGTAAGCTTGATTTAGTCATCATGAGTACTGACATGCATGCTGGGGATTCCAGGAATGAATTGTCAACTAAGGCGAGCAAAATTAATTCAGGTATATTAAATTAAGGCTGGTATTTATCTCAGCATAAGCCCTCGTTTGATAAATTGTATCAACAAATATTCTAACGGCATTTTTCTTAAAGATCTTATCAGGGAAGAACTTTCTAAGGGATTTCATTCCAATGACTGGCCTGGAGAAACTATGAGATCTGTCGAGAGTACTAATCAGCTTAAAAGATGTAATAGTACCTCTGATATGGATGCATGTTCTACTTGCAAGACTGGTGAAAATATCATCTATAAGGATTTCTACAGCTCGAACTTTAGAAAGCATAGTGAAGAGCCAAGCGCTGAATTGGCTTTCCACGGTGAAGGCTCTTCATATGTTCCTAAGCTTAAGTGCAGAGTGAGTGAGCTGTACTTTTATGCAGTTTGCTGTTATTTATCTTCTCATTTAAAGACTTTAGTCTTTTGATTTTCAAGTTGTCACTAACGAAATGTTCCTTTGATATGCTGCATATGGTTATCGTGCTTCGTTGCCGGACCTTATTAATCAACTTTTGTCTATGTTAGCTTTAGTTTAATGATTTTTTTCTAATTTTCTTTGGAAATTTATTCTCTCCTTGCAAATGCTGTGATTTTTTATGTTCTTAATTTCAATATGTCTGTGATATCTAAAGCCATACTTATCTTCAATAAAAGGTTAATCCAAATACTTTTAATGTTCTAGTCACCTCCTCTTTCTATGTTTTGGCCATTAATACACATCTTTCTCATGTACTCGTTTTGTTCAAACTTGCTCAATTTACTTTGTGCATAATAATATTTAAGCATTGGTGGCATGGACACTTTGTTGGATACAAATCGCCTACTTCTTACAACCCAAGTGAACGAAACAAAATTGTGCTTTTGCAGTTGCTTCACAAGTGACTTGTGGCGGACAACCATTCCCAGACAACTTGCTACAATTGATTAAGCTGGATTCTATAGCTACTCATTTCTTTTCTCTTGATAAGTCAATTGTTTGAAATAGGGGAAATGGTACTTGGTCATAAAAAAGTTAAGGGCTGCACATGTGTCAAAGTACTAATATAAACTTGTTGCACCGTTGCATGGTCAGGTAAATGTTTAAAATGATAAGTTGTGAAAAACATTGGTACTCCAAAGACTATTGACTAATCAAGGCTAAATTGAGCGGGTTCATTACATCAACTAATTAGCACAACTTGAATGCTTTACTTGACTTAGGGTGCGTTTGGGCCCGCGGTGTGGTCTCGCACGACAATTTTTTCTGTTTGAGAAAACTCTATTTTTTAAAGCTACACCTGAAAACTGCGTTTTCTTACCAAGACTGACTACCTACGGCGGCTGCTAGAAATCTGATGTCTGACTTTTTAAAAAAAAATCTTTTTTTGTAATAACCAACTTTTTGAACAATAGCTTTTTCTTCTGTAGCTTCACAACTCATTCTTTAAACCACTGCAGCTGCCCCAAACAAACTCTTAGAGGTCGAGAATATTAGGGATGAATGCTTGATAGGATTGGGGTGGAAGATAACACAATGGACAAATAGAAAGCCAACTAAGGTTCATAACATGCAATGGAAAATATGCCCTGCATGCATTAGAGTACTGTCAGTGAATACCAGAGAGTACCATTCCAGCATTGGATCACACTTCCAACGTGACCATTCAACAGAGCAAAGCACACTAGATTAAAGATTAGATTTACAATCCTTGGACATAAAGATGGAAATATTTTTGGAATTATCAATTGCATATGTTAAAAGAAGCATAACTCAGGTGCTTGCCTTGAAGGGAGTGAGCTGTCCTTTGAGAAGGAGACTATCCCATATGAAAAAAAACATGAGAGCTTATTAATCAAATTTTGACTGTGTTAGTTTTAGCGGACTGTTTTTTTCTCATATTCCTTGGAATTTTATTATTTTTCCTTGCAAATGCTGTGATTCATATGTTCATAATTTCAAAGTGTTGTGATATCTAAATACATGTTTATCTTTACTAAAAGTCTTTCCAAATACTTTTGATGCGTTAGGCACCTCTTTTTTCTATGTTTTGGTCTTTAATGCACATCATTCTCATGTTTTCATTTTGTTTGAACTTGCTTTATTAACTTCCTTTTTGCATAATAATCTAGAGCATTGGTGGCTTGAACAATTTGTTAGTCACAAATTGCTTAATTACAACCCAAGTGCACTAAACAAGTTGTGCTTATGGTTGCTTCACAAGTGACTTGTGGCATAGAACTATTTTCGAAGAACTTTCTAAGAATGATCAGGCTAGATTCTCATTCCTTTTCTCTAGGCAAGTCAGTTGAACTAGGTATGACTCAAAAAATTTATAATGTGATAAATTGGCTTAATCTTGGCCATACATGAAATTTTCAATGTAGGGCAAATGATAATTAGTCATAAAATAAGCTAGAGGGGCGCACTGTTAAACTACAGGCTTAGTCTAATGCTGTGATTCATTCATCTTGTATGATCTTCTATCGGTGGTGCACTGTTAAGCTGATTCTAACACCCGGATGACTCCATATAATTTTTCAAAAGTGGCCTAAAAGCAACTCATTTCTAGTATGCTGGCCTTCCTCAGTAGGGGCAAATCAGAAATTAGCCTATATCTCTGAGAAGCTTGAGATTCTTTTATTTGGGGTTGCCATTTGTCTATTGTTGGTTTCTCAAATGTAGGACCATCTTGGACCACCAATGTTAATTTTGTTGGAGGCTTTTCTTGAGCTTAGCTTGAAATTTGTGCATTTCTCCCTCATTAGTTGAAATCTGGTGCTCCCTTATGTCCTCACATTCTTCAGTGTTTACTATGTCATTGTTCATTTCTTCAACAACTCTATTCTCTATGAAATATACCATTATTTTGGTTGTGCAATTTGATTAAATATGTCCAAATCCGTGGCACTTGAAATACTTCATTACTGGGACGGTTGTTGGCTTCATTGTTGTTTACTCTAGCCTAGTTTCTTCTAAGGCGAGGTTGGTTTGGATGTTCTGTTAAGTGTGCACTTGCTGTTTGATCTTGGGGTTGATATTGGCCTGTAAGGTGTGACAGTCATCCGATAATGTTTCCTCTCCCCTCTTAAAGTTAGGGTTTGACCATCCTGCTTGTAATGAACTTGTAGGCATTGGCGTTGCATCTCTCATTTCATCTTAGCATAGGTAATAATTTTCCTCTTTTTTATCACTGTCGAAGAATATTCAAATTCACCCACCACTGAGAGGCACTCTTCCTTAACTTACCGATGATTTGTTTTATCATTCAGTCCAGTGGGATGTCCTAGCATTTTAAAGACACATTCCAAGGTTTGGAGTCGCTCAATGAAATCGTCTGGATTCATGTGACTATCAAAACATGACAAATCTACGTTTATTTTAAAATTTTGGCTTATCCAAATTTTCATGCTAAATCTTCGGGATGGTGGTTCATCACCTCCGGGATTGAATAGAATTTGTGTGACTCTTTTGGATGGTCTCCTCTCGAAGGCGGAAGGCGTTAAGCCTCTATTGGAGATGGTGTGTTTCCCACTGCATAACCTCCTGAGAAATCTCTTGGACACCTCTTTGTAGATTTTTCATAAATGACATTTTGTCATTTCCCTTCAATTATACCTAAGCCCACCACATCAAATTTTCGCCCACCACTGCAATTTTGGTCTCTTTCTAAGGCATGATTAGGTCTTGGGTGTGGATCGCTGGAAGTAGTTGTATAGGTATGATGTAGGGTAGGAAAAAAAATGAGTGGTTGCCTTGAAAAATCAATAGAGGGAAGGATTCTTGTGTGGGGATAGGGTTGAGTATTGGTGGATATTAGAAAGCCTGGTGTAGGATTAGGGTTAGACTAGCTCTGATATCAAATGATGTCGGAGTTTACAAAATAATAATTGAAAATGCAAATCTTATTACTGAAAGCAAATAGGAGATTACAATCAAATACACTAATATGAAAAATAATAACTAGCAACACAAACTCAAGTTTGGGTTCGTTCTTGGGATGCTGGTGGTTAGGGCTGTCAATTTGGCTCGTTGTTCGTGAACAGCTCGTGTTCGGCTCGTTAAGCAGCTCGTGTTCGGCTCGTTCGTTAAGCCTAACGAGCC
>JXCR01041852.1:0-25737 GCA_002079205.1 Phalaenopsis hybrid cultivar
AACATTATTATAAGCGACAAATAAAAACATGTTAATCTTATATACTTCACAACATACTTACAAACACATGAGTTGATAAAGATTTTATTTAGCGTTAGGGTTAACACACATAATTAGATTTCAAGATAGGAAGTGAAGAAGAAAAAAGAAGAAAACTTGTTTATTTCACTCTGCCTCTGTCTCTAGAGAATAANCAATACGGCTTCTGAGATTTAGTGATACTAGTAATAAATTACCAAAAAGGGGGCATTTACTTACATAGCACACAATTCTTATGCATTCACATATAACGTTCCTATTTGCACACCCAACACAAATCTTTAATATCACATAAAAAGTAGCACTATTATGTCAAATACACATTTTCATGCATAGGTTCGAAGTACCAAACTGCTATTTATGTAAATATAAAAAAATTTGGGATATATAAATAAATAAGAGTTGCGTGCTATGTATGTAAATTTCCCAAAAAGGAAAAAAAAGCTCAATGCAATATTTGTGTTTAACAGGTATCTTTGGCGGGGAAAGCACGCATTCGCAATTGCTCGTCATAAGCATCACAAAAGTATATATGAGGAGGCTGATGCGATCAAGCGAAGAAAGCGTTATGCTCGGCCTCTGGTTGATTTGCAATTGAAGATTTATGTTTATGAGGGAATGGAACCTTGGAGCATAAAAAAATCGACTCTAAGTGGTATTGCATTCAATATCTATAAATCCTAATATTTACGAAGGGTCTGTTTGGGATCAATTTTTGTTTTTTATTTTTTTATAATTTTTATTCTGTTTTATTTTTATTTGATTTTCAGTTTTTTGTTTTTAACAAACACGTTTGGTACTGTTAAAATATAAATGAAAGATTTACATCCATATCATTCAATTCTTATGTATTTACATATCATCAAACATTATATCATATAAACTTCAATTTTTGCATACACATGACATGAATGCAGATGTGCCGGAGGGGGCCGTCATAATCCGCGAGCACACCGCATTAAACAATCTNCAATCCTATTAGTAGTTTTCGACAATTTGATGAGATTTTCCAAACAAACTGCCATTTTATTTTCTGTACTATTGATTAATCCAAATAAGCTTCCATTATTTTTAGTTTTATTTTTTCACATCAGCCTTTTTTTACTTCACTTATAATTTCAAATCTTAATTCCTAGCAAAATTCAAACTTCCATTCTCTTGTTCTATTTCTATTACGATCCGTCTTGGGGGCTTGAAAATTTCAATGTTCAAATAGACAGTCAGATGCTGAAATTTAAACTTTTTATTTTTAATACTATCAATAATTAATCAATATAATAACCAAAATAAAATAAATGCGCCATTAACAAATAAAATGTACTTTCATAATGTAGTTGTGCAATACTTTTCCCTCGTCGACTTTGGTTTCTATAAATATTTTTTCTTCTATTGCTCATTTTATTTCTCCACACTTAAATATGAAAATGTTCATCTATCATTACAATGAATTATTGAATGTTCATTTATCATCACAATGAATTATCAATAATCAGTGAATACTCATATCTCTAAATAATAGCAATGTAACTTGTTGAATCCAAATTTGTCCCGTGAGGCTTGACCAAGTGACAAGGAACCTGACGCTCGCCCTAGAGGGAGCTGTCTTTGTGTTTGACATTATTTTCTTTCTTATATCCTAGCGTCGTTATTGTCTTTCGACCATTTGGGTGTTGTGGTCATTTATTTCCAGTTTTTGATGAGTCTTGGTGTAATAGTTCGTAATTCAGTAATAGTATTTGCTTTTCCCTTTGTGGTTTGGGTTAACTCCGATAGCATTTGGTATCAGAGCTAGCTCAACCGTAGTCATATCCTAGGGTTCCCTAGCAATTCGCCCCCACCCAAGTAATTGTTCACCTCGTACCCGTTGTCTTTGTTGCCAACCTCCTTCCAGCACCACCGCAACCACCTTCGTCACCTGCTGAACCTATACCTCGCCATAGAGGGAGCTTTCTTTGTCTTTTGCATTATATCTTTCTTATTTCCTAGCATCGTTATTGTCCTTCAACCGTTTGGGTGTTGTGGTCATTTATTTCCACTTTTTGATGAGTTTTGGTGTAATCGTTCGCAATTTAGTAACAATATTTGCTTTTCCCATTGTGGTTTGGGTTAACGCTAGTATCATTTGGTATTAGAGCTAGCTCAACCCTAGTCATATCCTAGGTTTTCCTAGCATTCACCCCCACTTGAGCCATCTCCCATGAAATTTTTTCTTCCCTCAAAGCTTCGACGGATAAATTCGAAGTTCCTCAACCCCAGGAGATTGACGAGGGAGCTTGCTGCTCGAGGTGCTGTAATAGCTACAATACCGCATACCAGGTTTTTGTAGCTGTAGCTGCTATAGTAATTGTCGGCGCTTAAAAGGGGAAAAATTAATGTTTGGTGGTCGCCCGTAAGAAGCTGTCGGCAATCGGAATCGAAATCCCGTCGCCCGCTTCGGAAGGACTTTTTAATTTACGTATATATATATAATTTTAGAAAAANTGATACCGTACTTAACCCAAGCGACAATAACAAAACAAATAGTATTAGTGGAAAAGCCCATGGGCGGTTACGACCAAGACACTGAAAGGGAAAATAACAACTACGCAACACAAAAATTTGAAAGTGCGGCAAATGAAAACACCAACTCATACTAGGATGGATCTTGGTGTGTTGATGGTGATCGGTGAGGGTTTGGACTCCTGGAGAGATAGTAAAGTGGGCTGGAAGGCCGGATGGTGGGGCGGCAGCAAGGGGGTGTTAGTGGCAATGAATGAAAGGTGAGAAACTGTCGGAACAACGAGAAGGCGGGCTACCTTGGGCTTTGGAAGCAAGGATAAGGGGCTAGACAACAGCCAAACTACAATGGAAGTGCTATTATGGATTGCGCAAGGAAGTAAGGAGGCAGCAGTAGCGAAGAGGGATGCGGTGGACTGTAGGACAGCGAAAAGATGGCCTTCCATCACGGTGAAAGTGAGGAAAAGTGGGAAATTGCAGGAAAAATAGTGGTATGTAGCTTTTTGGACGGTCACTGCAGGGAAGTCGCGGTCGGGAGCGATGTCGGGAGGATGTGGAATGAGAATAGGGAAGATAATCACCACCTCGAGAGCAAAATACTGTTAGAGAATCCTCCGAACCCTTGAATATGGCCTTGGAAGGGAAACCCTGAAATGTCGATTGCCGTCTTGACATAAAGCACTGAGAAACTAAGAATTCAAACCCCAATACACCGATACGTAGGAAAATATTAGAAAGGAAGGATAAAAGGAAACATGCTGGAATTGGAAAGGAATGGAAAGAACTCATTGGTTCTGCCATACGCCGTTCGTTTGACCTGGGTGTCACGTTCGATCCATGTCACAGGAGACGCTCACGTCTGTCTAGCTTGATACCTAGTTAAAAAAGGTAAATAACGATAGATTTTGTTTTATTTATGTCCCAATTGTTATAATAACATAAAATTATTTTTCCACCAGGGTGTTAACACTCTGAATGTTAAAATTAAATTTAGAAACATACCATGAAAACAAATTATCATTTTGTTTACAAATGTGTGAGGTTAAAATGTTTTAAGAACTAGTGGAATAATGTTGTGATAATATCTACAGTTGATGTGGCTATGATATCAAAGGGCTAGAAAGGATAAGAACATAAGCCGCATTCTCCTAAGCAGAAATTGATCTGTCCTATGAGTTATTTGAATAGACTAATCAGATGAGGGGGGATCTTTACCAAACGGGTGGGAGGATCTTCATGAGCATTAGGTGGAAAGTTTCTGCGGTTGATTTTTAGGATTTCCAAGCTTAGGATTGAGTTCTGAAATATTAAGAGAATTTAATGCCCAAAAATATGGATAGAGGAGCATGATGGATGTTTTCTACATGATTGAGACCTAGCTTACAATTCCTTAAGAAATGGTTTGTAACTATTCATTCCACTAATATTCTAGCCATAGGGGCTTAGTAAAACAAGTTGCTGCAGCATCGTCCAGCAAACACTTTCCTAAAATAGAAGTAAAGAATAATAGGATACTGTGGTTGAAATAGTGTAGATCAAGTCACGGAAACTAGATCCAAATAGGAGTGACATGAGGCTTCCTGGAGAAATCAGTATTGACGGACAATTTTAACATGCTTACTCGAAAGCTTTTTATATGATATGATTTTTGTGAGAAGTGTTTGATGTAATACTTCTAAAGAAAACAATTGATCTAATATGATTGTCATGAGAAGAGTCTGATGTAATCAACTTGTAAAAAAAATTTTATGATTGGTCAGGGGTCATGAGTCAGCTTCAAATCATACAAGAACTTGTGAATTACCTCCATGCTAAGACTATCCATAAGAAATTTGCCGTTAAGTGAGAGTTTGAGAGGTTTAGCGAGTATAAAATTTTTTCGTCGAAAAAGAGAAGAGAATACTTTCTTTGAGAAGGAGGCTATTTATGTTGTTGAGCTGAAGACGAGCTGAGCTGTGAAGTGAAGAGGTGAAAATTTCTGCAGTATTTGAAACACGAATAGCATTTGTAAAATATCATGGGCATCCAGGTGGAGGAGGCTCAACCATAGGGATTAAAAAAAGAAGGAAAAGCCTAAAAAACATTAGGGTCCATTTGAAAAGGACACGGTGAACTCAGTGGTGGGTCAACTAGGGCCCTACTAGAACTCATTGCATGAGGAGGTGGGATCCAAAGTGGGTTTGATAAAACAAGAAATTTTGAATATCCTCTAATGGTGTTCAATGGAAGAGAAGGGGAAAGATTACAAACAAGAGATCAGCAAACATCTGCCACCGGTGGGAGTAGAGATGGGAATGGCACATTGAGGGCTGCCTAGGTGCTACAGGAACGAAGAGCTGATGTGAAGCTGACACCATAAGTGGCATTGTCGTCAAAGACATCCCATGAACCGACTAGGAGAAGAAAGCCTACGAAAGGAGAACCAACAAAAGCTGCCTTGACAACAACAAGGTTCAACAAAGATCACACAAAATTCACGTGACAATGGCTCAAGGCCTTATTTCAATGAGTACTCGATATGTCTCCATATAAAGAAGCCATCGCGAGCACAACGAGGCATTACATACACAAAGTGCAATGAAACGAAGTGCAAGGGGTGATGGCTTTGTAGGGGAGGGCAAACCCGCCACGAACGCAGCGAGACATTGTAAGACTACATTCATGTTAAAGTTTTAGAAGCCAGGATAAAAGGGTAAATATCTTTGGCTTACATGCCCGAATTTTTTGAAATCATAGAATTGTTACTTGATTTTGACATGAAACCTTAAAATTATTGCTAAAGTTCATTGTGAACTCTTGCATGTAGTAATACTAGGGTTTTCATGACAAACTCTATGATTTATGTCTTGATTAGCTCTCATATTTTGCAAAATAGTGTAAATTGTTATTCTTTTATTTGTAGCCTTAAACCTATTTTCCTTTTGCAAAAAGGCCAAAATTTATGAAGTTCTATGTAAATTTCTAATTGCAATTAATAGCCATAATACACTCGGGGATATTTTTTCTTGAGAATCCTATTACTGTTAGATGCATCTCTTGGTAACTATTTCTTATTCCCAATTTTTAGATACTAAATTTCTGGAACAGATTTTAATTCTTGCAGATGAGTCTGTTGAGGATTCCGTTGTTCATTCTGATTCAAGGTCCTTGGCAACGCTTCTTCTTATTCGAGATATTCAGGTATTTGCTTCAATTACATATAAATTTCAAGTTTCAAATTATAGCATATTCTAACTGTACAGATTTCCTATGAAAATATATTTATCAGAATGATATTTATGTAGGTTACGTTCCATTTAAATGAACATAGATTTTAGTGTAAGAACATAGGAATTTGGTATTGAGTTTCTTTTGAAGCAGTGCGTGGACTCAGTTTGACCTACAAATCCATTGGATTAATTAGATGCAAGGCATGCTTCCTTATAAATAAAGTGATGCTAGAGGAGGGTTACCTGATATTTTGTAGAATCTGTAATATAGAACTCTTGAAATCATTTTGATGAAAGAGTTGCCATCATGGATGTGTAACCTTTTTTAAAATTATTATCTAAAAAAAGATGCATGGTAGACTAATACATCAGAGCTCTCTCACCAATATTTTTTCTTCAGAAATAGGATTATTTAAGCCACATATTGACCCAATTCGGTTAGATACTCTCTTTTCCCATATTGGTCAAATTATTTAACCTAAAGAAATCAGTGAATTAGAAATTACTCCTCCTAATCTTCTTCTTGATTTTGATGAAGAAAGAAACTATGGAAGCCAACGGAATCCCTGATTTAACTTCACGGAAAATTATAATTCACTTTCTATACAACCACAATGATCTCTAGATTCAAAAACAAGTCTATCCATCCTTCTTAAACCCTCTCCAAGTATACGAGAATATAATAATAATCAATTACTAGTAACTGGAGATTATATCACGTCAGAAAAAAGATGTATGATCTTATTAGACATAGGATCTCATCGATTACATATAGATCAAAACGTAGTGCCAACAATTCTTCAAGTATTAAAAGATACTCCATACATATATCAAGACTATCTTGGATGAGAATATTCCTGTACTCACGAAGCTAATTTACTCCTTGGATTTTGAAATATCAATGATCAAAGGATTGATTTCCAACATTTATTTTTAGATGTCAAATTCAAATCGTATCTTAGTATGTATGGATTTTCTCCAACAATATACTATAACATTTACACATAATATTGTCAATATAGATAACTATACATTACAAGGTAATGCTTTTTCATAGCTACATTACTATAGAATTATATATTCCTACATATGAAGTTATTCTAATACACACTTTATGTGTTACTTGTTGCAATGTCACTAGCTCTAAAATTTATGATTCCCGGTCATATTCCTATATATACTGAAAAACTAATACTTGAAACAAATTTTCATGCATTAAAAGATACGACATACATATATTGAGACTATCTTGGATGGAAATATTTCTGTACTCACGAAGCTAATTTACTTTTGGATTTTGGAATATCAATGATCAAAGGATTGATTTCCAACATTTATTTTTAATAGATGAAAAATTCAAATCATATCCTAGTATGTATGGATTTTCTCTAACAATATACTATAACATTTATACATAATATTGCCATTATAGATAACTATACATTACAACGTAATGCGCTTTTATAACTACATTACTATAGAATTATATATTCCTACATATGAACTTATTCTAATTTACACTTTATGTGATACTTTTTGCAATATCACTATCTCTAAAATTTATGATTCCCAGTCATATTCCTATATATACTGAAAAACTACTACTTGAAACCTTTAATGGTCTTCGAACTATCAATGAATATTNTTACACTTTATGTGATACTTTTTGCAATATCACTATCTCTAAAATTTATGATTCCCGGTCATATTCCTATATATACTGAAAAACTACTACTTGAAACCTTTAATGGTCTTCGAACTATCAATGAATATTGGACTGATCAATTTTTTGTTATTCAATCAGCCTTTCTTAAAATACCGAAATTATGGTGTCTCCCTGACGATGACCCTAATTTATTTTTTAGAATTAATTTCCTTAAAACTTTCCTCTCATTCACTCGATCAACTGAAATCACCGTAGTAACCCCCACTCATTATCCACTCATTTGTCCATTAATCCGCACGCCAAAATTTCATTCTATTGCACCCAATTTTCGCAGCCAGCGTGGTGATTATAATTTAGATCAACATATTAAAAATGTGTTTCCCCATCTGCTTAATCTCTGATCTCATATATATACCATTTTTGCCCGGATCATTCCGAACTTGCAGAACTCCGTGCTTTTGCATCTTCTCTATTTAACCCTTCATTCTCAGAAAATCCCCTACAATTCTAGTCTCAAGATGAGCCCATCACAATTATTGAATTAATTCATCCCTCACTAATCATTGGAGTGCGCCTTATGAAATACAAATCTGAAGATAAAAAAAAAATTCAGATTCAAATTAAAAAATTACTAAACTTGTATTAATAGAAGCAATATTAGTCCACATAGCAATCTAGCCTTTTTAATAAGAAATTGTGAAGAACAAATCATGATTAATTATATAAAACTTGATGATAACACTAAATTTGATTGTTATTTCATACCAAATAAAAAGGTATTAATAAATCATATTAAAACGCCTAGATGATTCTCTAAATTGATTGTAAATCTAGATTTTGATAAATTTTGATGCATCTAAACAGTAGAGAATTTATCGCTTTTAGTCCTGCAGGGTCACTATCAATGGAACGTTATATCTTTTGGGTTAAAAAATGCTCGACAAATATTTCAAAAACCAGTGGATACCATCTTTAATGAATTATCACATTTTTGCCTTATTTATATGGATGATATTCTAATATTCAATCAAAACTATTACTAAACATTTAAAACATTTAGCCTTATTTTCACAAAAAAACTAAAAAAACATGGAATAGTCTTGAGCAAAAAGAAAATTGTCTTCGTGACTAATACTATTGATTTCTTAGGACTTATTATAGATAAAAGTGTTGTCGAATTATAAGAACATGTTTTAACAAAAAAATTGATTATTTTAAACAAATTACTAATATAAAATATCTACAACATTTTTTAGGTTGTATCAAATATGCTGATGTATTTATCAAAATTTTGCTGAATTAAGAGCCCCTTTATAAGAGAAGTTACAAAAAATATTGCTTGGTCTTGGGATGAAAAAGATCAAAAAATTTTATAGTAGATTAACGACTTATGTAAAAATCTTTCAATCAAAAAATTTTATAGCAGATTAGCGACATATGTAAAAATTTTTCAAAATTACATTTACCTATACCTGATGAATATTTATTATAAAAACTGACAGTTTTGAATTAGCTTAGGGAGTAATCATAAAAATCTGATGTAATGATACTGAACTTTTGTGCATATATAACTCAAGTACGTATACAACTACCGAACAAAATTATCATATTAATGAAAAAGAGTTATGAGTAATAAAAAAGACAATTAAGAAAATTAAATATTCTTGAATGAAATATTTTTAATTAGAATATATAATAAGACGCATTTCATTTTTAAAAGAAAAATAGTAAACTTTTTACATAACAAAAGATTAATAAGATTAAAAAATTGGTTCTCTGCTTACAATTTTGATATAGAATATATCGAAGGAAATAAAAATGTTTTTGTTGATATTCTGACACATGAATTATGCTGGAAATAAATACAGATTATGTAAGTATGAAAATTTGTGACATGGCCAACGATACCGATTATAAGTCTAAACAATTATTTAGAAATTCTTGAATTATAAATTTGAAAATTAGACTATGAAATTGCATATTTCACTAACATTCTAAATGAACTATTGAATGTAAAAAAATATATGTCTGGAGAAATCCAACATGACAAATTATCTTCAATATCTGAATTACAAAAAATACGATATTTTACAAATCTTAAAATTTTAAAGGAACCAACGAATTACAAGATTTTACAGATCTCGAAACTTAAAAAAAAGTACTCAGTTCTTCAAAAAAGTTGTTTTCGTATGCTAAGGTATTGCAAAATACATTAGTTAATCTTACAAAAAAGTATTACAGAGACATTCGATAAATGACAACAATTATCCCTCTATGAGAAGAGAATTAATTTTCAAATCTATTTTCATACAGCTGAAAAGTTTCAAGTATATACATACGAGAATATAGATTTCAAATTTACTTTTGAATTACATAAATGCGGCATAATACACATGATTTATTTAGAAGATTAAAATCTTCTAAAAGAATTACCAAAATAAATTATTGATGCGGTGAAAACATTCCACCTGGTTATCAAACATTGGAATATTTATATAAAATTATATCAAACTTATCCCGAACCAAGATAGAGATTGAAATTAGTAACGAGTCTTATACTCCAAAATATAAACCGATGAAAATATTATCTCAAAGATCTAAGGTCAGTGATTTATATCAAATTTGGGTTGAAAGTAAAAACCTTGATCCAACCAACATTTGGGTCTATCATTATTTAAAATAATTATTCATAAACAACTTTTGCAAGCAACTGACACGCAAATTACATGAAGTAATGTATAAAAAATGTGTCTATATTCTTAACAGAATGTGGCTATCAAGGAAGTCAAAGATTTATTCTAACAGAAATTACAAAAAGAAAAGAAAAATATATATAAATGTATGTATTGCCAAAAGAGAGATATGCTACAAAAAAATACAAGAAAAATTCGATGCCAGAAACAATGAAAGCTAGCTGTAAAGCAAAGAATTATCTTCATTAGTCAAACTATTGAAAATATTATTTTCGACCCAGTTATTCTCTATCAGATCCACTTATTAAAAACGTTCTGCCAAAATATAAACCGATGAAAATATTATCTCAAAGATTTAAGGCTGGTGATTTATATCAAATTTGGGTTGAAACTAAAAATATAGATCCAACCAACATTTGGGTCTATCATTATGCAGAATAATTAGTTATATACAACCATTGCAACAACTCACACACAAATTACATGAAATAATGTATAAAAAATGTGTCTCCATTCTTAATAAGAATGCTGTAGCTGTCATCAAGGAAGTCAAAGATTTATTCTATCAGAGATTACAAAAAGAAAAAAATATACATAATTGTATGTATTGTCAAAAGAGAGATACACTGCAAGGAATCATGAAAAACTCGATGCCAAAAATAATGAAAGCTAGCTATAAAGCAAATAATTATCTCCACTAGTCCAATTATTGAAAATATTCTTTCCAACCCAGTTATTCTCTATAAAGCCGCCTTATAAAAAACCTTATGTCAATGCTTATCTTAAAGGAATTAACGTTATGATAAAGCTTATCAGAAAAGAAACTTTCCAGCTCATTCAGTACGATTATTAAAGCTATGCTGCAAATAATGGAAGAAACATCAACCATGATGACTAATGATGTCTTTTCCGACCTATTTAATGTTATATTCTCTAGAATATTCTCTAGAGAGTAAGAGACAAAACGAAATAAACAAGTTTTCTTTTTCTTCTTAACTTTACCTCTTATAATCTAATTATGTGTGTCTGCCAGTGCGGCTAAATAAGATCTTCTCGACATATTCCAGCAGAAAGTTTATCTTAATATTATCTTACGTTGTTTCTTCCTATTCTAAGATTTTACCTTAATATCTCTAGTTCATATTATGTTTTTCTCCTTAGCTTTCTAGAGAAAATTAGGGCTCAAAAAGATCATTTAGATTCTTAACAGACCTCAACTCTATATAATCACTTCAGAGATACAAAACACAATTTTAATTCATTTCCTACACTAAGCATGGCTAGAAGTAGAAACAAAATACCATAACATTATTATAAGCGACAAATAAAAACATGTTAATCTTATATACTTCACAACATACTTACAGACACATGAGTTGATAAAGATTTTATTTAGCTGAACGGACAAACACACATAATTAGATTACAAGATAGGAAGTGAAGAAGAAAAAAGAAGAAAACTTGTTTATTTCACTCTGCCTCTGTCTCTAGAGAATAAAACATTAAATAGGCCGAAAAAGACATCATTAGTCGTCATGGCTGATGACTTCTTCTATTATTTACAACACAACTTTAATAATTGTACTGAATGAGCTGAAAAGATTCCTTTCTAATAAGTTTTGTCATAACAGTGATTCCTTGAAGATAAGCATTGACATAAAGTTCTTAATAAGTAGGTCTGATGGAGAATAACTGGGCTGAAAAGAATATGTTCAATAATTGGATTCGTGGAGATAATTATTTGCTTTACAACTAGCTTTCATTATTTATAACATCAAGCTTTTCTTATATCCCTTGTAGCGAATCTCTTCTAGCAATACATACATTTATGTATTTTTTTTAATTTTTGACAGAATAATTGTTTGACTTCCTTGCTGACTGCGACAACATTCTTACTAAAAATAGACCCATTTATGGTACATTACTTCATGTATTTTGTGCGTTGGCTGCATGCAATGGTTGTATATGAATAATTGTTGTGAACAATGATAAATCCAAATATTAGTTGGATCTAGGTTTTTAGTTTCGACCTAAATTTGGTATAAATTTTGTCTTAAATCTTTGATATAATATTACTATCGATTTATATTTGGGAGTATAAAACTCGCTACTAATTTTAATATGTATGAATGAGATATTTCATTCTCTTGATTCGGGATAAATTGATATAATTTTATATAAATATGCCAATGCTTGATAACCAGGTGGAATGTTTCCACGGGCATCAACAAATTGTTTTCGTAATTCCTTTAGAAGATTTTCATCTTCTAAATAAATTATACATATTAAGATACATTTATATAATTCAGAAGTAATTTTGGAATCTGTGTTCCCGTATATGTATACGACTTGGATATTTCCAGCTGTTTGAGATTAAATTTGAGAATTAGTTCTCTCTTCGTAGAAAGATAATTGTTGTCATTCATCGAATCTCTTTAATATTCTTTGTAGAGTCAACTAATGTATTTTGCAATACCTTAGCATACGAAGACATCTTTTTTGAAGAAGTGAGCACGTTTTTGACGTTTCAAGATCTGCAAATCTTTTAGATCGTTAATTGAAGAGGTAATTGCTTCTTTTGTAATTTTGAGATTTGTAAAATATCGTATTTTTTGTTATTCAGACATTGAAGGGAATTAATCATCCTGGATTTCTCAAGTCAGATAATTTTTTACTTTCAATAATTCATTTAGAATGTTGTTGCCATATGTAATCTCACATTATAATTCCAAATTTGTAATTCAAAAATTTTTAAGTAATTGTTCAAGTCTGGATTAGACTTGTTATCGGTTTTGTCGATTATGTCACAAATTTTCATGCTTTCATTATCTGTATTTATTTCTTGTATAATTCACGTGTCAAAATATCGGCAAGAGCATTTTCATTTCTTTCAATATATTCTATATCAAAAGTGTAAGCAGAGAACCAACTTTGTCATTTTATTTTTCTTTTGTTAGGCAAAGAGTCTAGTATNAGGATAAATTGATATAATTTTATATAAATATGTCAATGCTTGATAACCAGGTGGAATGTTTCAGACATTGAAGGGAATTAATCATCCTGGATTTCTCAAGTCAGATAATTTTTTACTTTCAATAATTCATTTAGAATGTTGTTGCCATATGTAATCTCACATTATAATTCCAAATTTGTAATTCAAAAATTTTTAAGTAATTGTTCAAGTCTGGATTAGACTTGTTATCGGTTTTGTCGATTATGTCACAAATTTTCATGCTTTCATTATCTGTATTTATTTCTTGCATAATTCACGTGTCAAAATATCAGCAAGAGCATTTTTATTTCTTTCAATATATTTTATATCAAAAGTGTAAGCAGAGAACCAACTTTGTCATTTTATTTTTCTTTTGTTAGGCAAAGAGTCTAGTATTTTTCCTTAATAAATGAAATGATAGTCTTTTTATCTGTTCTGACTAAAAATGTTTCATTCAACAATATCTCAAATTTCTTAATTGTCTTGTTTATTGTTAATATTTTTTTTTATTAATATGATAATTTTATTCGGTTGTTGTAAACGTACTTGAGCTGTATCTGCACAAAATTTCAATATCATTATGTCTAGCTCTTAAGATTGTTCCACAAACTAATTCAGAACTGTGAGCTTCTATAATGAAATAGTCATCAGGTGTGGGTAAATGTAATTTTGGAAGAGTTTTACATAAGTCTTTAATCTGCTGTAAATTTTTTTGATCTTTTTCATCCGAAGGATAAGCTAAATTTTTTCATAATTTCTTTTNTTTAAGATTGTTCCACAAACTAATTCAGAACTGTGAGCTTCTATAATGAAATAGTCACCAGGTGTGGGTAAATGTAATTTTGGAAGAGTTTTACGTAAGACTTTAATCTGCTGTAAATTTTTTTGATCTTTTTCATCCGAAGGATAAGCTAAATTTTTTCATAATTTCTTTTGTAAAGGAACTCTTAATTCAGGAAGATTTTTGATAAATACGTCGACATAATTGATACATCCTAAGAAGCATTGTAGATCTTTTTTATTATTAATTTTTTTAAAATAATTAATTTTTGTTAAAACATGTTCTTGTAATTCAATAGCACATTTATCTATAATAAATCCTAAGAATTCAAAAGTATTAGTCACGAAGAGAGCTTTCGTTTTGCTCAAGGCTATTTGATATTTTGGCTTTTTGTGAAAATAATGATTAGGAAATAGTTTGATTGAATTTTTGAGTATCATCTACATAAATAAGACAACAATGTGATTATTCATTAAAGATAGTATCAATTCGTCTTTGAAATATTTGTGTAGTATTTTTTAACTCGAAAGACGTAACATTCTATTGGGAGTGGCCCCGTGGGGTACTAAATGCGGTAAATTCTCTACTATTTGGTGCATCATAATTTGTCAAAATCCAAATTTACAATTTTAGGGAACTATTTAGCCGTTTTAATATGATTTATTAATATCTGTTTATTTGGTAAGAAATTGTCATCAAATTTAGGGTTATTATTAAGTTTTATATATTTAATCATCATCCTTGCTTTTCTTCTAATTTGTTCAAAATGATTTCTTACTAAAAAGGTTGGACTGCTATGTGAACTATTACTGACTTCTATTAATGTAAGGTTTAGTAATTCTTGAATTTGAAACTAATCTTCAGAGTTGTATNGATTTACAATTTTAGGGAACTATTTAGCCGTTTTAAGAACTATTACTGACTTCTATTAATGTAAGGTTTAGTAATTCTTGAATTTGAAACTAATCTTCAGAGTTGTATTTCATAGGGCACACTCTAATAATTAGTGAGGGATTAATTGTTTCAATAATTACGACAGGCTCATCTTGAGACAAGAATTTAAGGGATTTTCTGAGAATGATGGGTTAAATAGAGAAGATGCAAAAGCACAAAGTTCTGTAAGTTTGGAATTATACGGGGAAAATGTCGTATATATATGAGATCGGAGATTAAGTAGATGGGGAAACACATTTTTTATATGTTAATCTAAATTATAATCACCACGCTGGCCGGAAAAAATGGGTGCAGTAGAATGAAATTTTGGCTTGCGGATTAGAATATTTCTGTGTTTTTTTCATCCTCATATACATGAAAGATCTCACAAATGCATGTGAAAACTGCATTTCTACTTTTTCTTTTGCTGTCATGCCTATTCCACATCAATGAGCTCCAAATATCTCTTACCCAGAATCCTATATTGACTTAGTTAGCCAGGACAGTTTCACATTTGTTCACCTAATTTTGCATATCTAGTAGTAATGCAGACCTGCAAATAGTTCATATATTAGAATTGGTGAAAGTACTATTGGTCATTATATGTTTTTTTCTAATATTTTTGTTAATCAAATGTTAAGTCATTCACTAGCTGCTCTCTCTCTCTTCTTTTTGGGGAATCATGAAACACCTATATTCTGAGATCTGATGTTTTCTCCCAATGAAAAATTTTTATTTAAGATTTTCTTAGTCAAGGTCTTGCTGCCTCAACTTTCCAGGCTGTCATTGGGTAAAATCAGATATCAGAGAGCTAGAGAAAAAAAAATATTGCCAGTTATTTCTGATCTTTTCTACAGGACTACTCATATGTTCTTACACTTTTTTTTTTTTTTCAGTCAAAGCGCCTTCCCTCTAAAGAAGAGAAATCAACAGCTCTACGGTATTCAGGTTTTTCTCACAGCTCCTGGATCCGGGAGATGCAGCAGGCTTCAGACAAGTCTATCATTATAAGCGAGATTTTGGATTCAAGAACTAGGAATCTTGTTTCTGTATCTAGAATCAGTGACTATGTCCTATCAAATGAACTAGTTAGCATGGCACTTGCCATGGTAGCTGAGGACAAGCAGATTAATCGAGTTCTTGAGGAGCTTTTTGCTGAAGAGGTACTTCTTGCAACTGAATCATTTTATTATTGTTCTGAACAAATTGAAAAAAAAAAGTTGCATGAATAACAAATATTTTGGTTGTTTCCCAGATTCGTACTGTTAAAATTGTCCCCAAATTCTTAAAAAGTATTTTCATGCAGCACCTTTTTTCTCACCCATGCTTAACCTGTTTATAGAATTTTGGTAATACTCCTTGTAAAAGAGACTGGCGTTTAATGATAGCGTTGACAAACGAAGGATTATATAGTAATGCTAACATTTGTATAATATTTTCTTGTATGATTGTATATTAATTCTACAACTTTGATTTTCTCAACTTTATGTGGCATGACCTGATTTTCTATGGCTCAGAAATCTTTTTAAATTTCTCTTTTTGTCATGGTACTGCTGAATTTCAGCTTAGGAAAAAATCCAGAAGTTTTGTTTATGAATATTTTTAGTTCCGCATGGTTAAAATTATGCCATGACTTACAAATTTACAATACAATTCTTAATGTTGTAACACCTAAAACTTACTAAACTAATATATCACACTCCAAAGTATTAATTTTGATGTTAAACCTACTTTTCATAAATTGTTCTGCATAACTTCTATCCAATTTAATATTTTGTGTGCTGAGCCAATTTAATGCAAATTGGCAAAATTTATATTCAAGTTTTCACTTTGTTACACTTCTTGCCCCCGCCTCTGCCCCCGTCCCCCCACTCTTCTACCTTTTGTGCTCAACACCTAATTATATTTTCTATGATTTTATCTTCAATAGATGCTATTTTAGTCAATTCCTTTCATATTGTAATTTTTTAAAAATCTGCTAATTTTGCCAGATATTCATCTTAATATTTTCTTATTTTCTATCGATGGTTTTTATACTGATAACACTCACAATACCACTATCTAACAGAATTTTATAATTTTTTCCATTTCAAGTCTCCTCAAGTCTTGTTCTTTTTCACTTAGTACTTTTATGCTCCATTTTAACTATCCAACTTTAACTATAGATATCATCTAGATCCTTAAATATTTTTTGTATAATATATTTAAGATATTTAAATCTATTACATTTTGTTATTGCTTCTATCTTTTAATAGCATTAGTAAATAAGTTATTATTCATACCCATTAAATGTATATTTTGTACTTAATTTTAATTTTATTAATTGTATGCCCACTTTCTTCTGAACATTTCTCCCTTTTTATAGGTTTATACTTATTTCAATATTGGCCTTATCTATTACAGCTATGCCATTTTTAAAAATCATACACTGAGACGTCTCTTTTTTTAATATCTTTATTAGTGTTTCCATTGCAAATACAAAAAGATATGAATTCAATGCAAAATATTTATTAAGATGTACTGATGGTGGTATTTCCTCATTCGCGCAATAGCTAACCATCATACATGTTTTTTATTACTTAAACATAATATTGACATATTTTTTTCTTAATACATTCCAATTTTATTATATTATTACCCATCACATTATTATGTCCTGCCAAATTCGGTAAAAAAGGCCTGGAATTCCTTTCTTTGTTTATTACTATTTTTTTTATTAAGTCTAGTTCTATAATTAATATATGTTTGTACATCCCCTCTATCTTGAAAAATAAAAAATGTTTCTCTACTAATTTTGTGTTTGGATGCTAGAAATGAGTGAAAGGAAATGATAATGGGGATCAAAATTCTTATGTAGTAGTCGTAGTTTCATAATCTAGTATTAGGATTTTCATTTCCTTTAGTTTTCTTCTAGGGCTTGTAATTATTTTTGAAAGTTAAACTTGCGCTACAATCAATTCAATTTTTATAGGCTTGAAATCAAAATCAATGTGCTCTAACTTGTAGATTTTTTGTTTAAAATATATTTGATTTAACTCGAAATTAACTTGATATGTGATGTATGTACTTTTTTTTGTGTGCCACCTATGATGCGAGCATGTGTCAATGCAAACACACAGATATATAATATATAAATATGTTTGAGAAGGAATGACCGAAGGCTATTAGACAAGCCCCGTCCATCCCTACGTGTGTTAAATATTCGAGTACCACACCCTATATGATGGAGGATTTAAAACCGTGACCTGAGGGTCTTACGACCTTCAGAGAGGTTGCTCTACCAACAACATATCACAGTACGCTCGCGCGCGCACACACACACAATGTTACGCAAACACAGTATCTGTGTATGTACATATATATACATACATATAGGCACATACATTTATATGAATACATACATACTAGTACCACTAATTACATNAGATTTAAAACCGTGACCTGAGGGTCTTACGACCTTCAGAGAGGTTGCTCTACCAACAACATACCACAGTACGCTCGCGCGCGCACACACACACAATGTTACGCAAACACAGTATCTGTGTACGTACATATATATACATACATATAGGCACATACATTTATATGAATACATACATACTAGTACCACTAATTACATGACAGATAACTACTTTATGCATACATATGATTGCATTATATATATATATTTTTTATATTTTTTTATTTAATAAAGCTTTTATAAATATCTCTTGAATATATTAATATAAATGATATTTTTAGTTAGTGAATAAACTTTAATTTATGTTGAGTATTATATTTTACTTGAATCAACTCCAAACTCTACTTAAAATCAATACCTGTTTACTTGATGATGGAGCGCAAAGAAACCTCGGGAGATGCACTTGCGATTCTTTACTCTAGACCAACTTGGCTTTGACCGGGAAGAGCCAATAGAATCTTTAATGAGGGATTGGCACCTTCTTTCCATGGAGGGATCCAATCCTAGCAATCTAACACTTATGTAGGCAATTCTTGTGTTTTAGGTTTAGTTATTGTGAGTTTTTTATTAGGACAACTGTCGTTAGGGTTGTAAACGAGCCGAGCTTGAGCGAGCTCAGGCTTGACTCATGTAGCTCGTTCAAAATTGTTTGTGTTAAAAATCGGCTCGTGAGCATTGTGTTTGTGCTCGACTCATTTTAAATATTTATATTTGTGTTTGGCTTATTGTTAACTTGAAATTGGCTCGCTAAAATTAATTGGAAAAAANCGTGTTAAAAATCGGCTCGTGAGCATTGTGTTTGTGCTCGACTCGTTTTAAATATTTATATTTGTGTTTGGCTTATTGTTAACTTGAAATTGGCTCGCTAAAATTAATTGGAAAAAAATAGATGTAGGGTGTTTGATTTGAACCTGCATCAACTCTGTGCAATGAAAGACACATAACCGCATGATTACATGTGTTATGATTTAAACTTAAATATAACTATATATAATATATTATTATATAAATAATATATACAATATAATATTATATAAATAAAATATGTAATTTTTTATTTCAAGCTAAAACAAGTTGAACACTAACAAAGGTTGTTTTTGTTTGGCTCATTTTTAATTCAAGCTTAAAGAATTTGTTCGTGTTCGGCTCGTTTACTTAACAACTAACAAAACATGAGTTACTTAATAAGCCGAACACGAGCTATTCACGAACAAGTTTTTTTGACAGCCCTAGCTGTCGGCATCCCCAAGTCTTCCCTTCTAGGACTGTATCCAAAGACAAGTGGTGTTCCGGCTATATCTTTTATTTATCTTCGACGTCCTCTTCCATCGCAATATTCCCTAAGCTGCCACTGTCCTTCTTCTTCGCTGCAACTGTTGGACAGCCTTTCCGGACTATTTTTCTTACTGCCACCTCCACCTTGTTGCTGCCNATATTTATCTTCGACGTCCTCTTCCATCGCAATATTCCCTAAGCTGCCACTGTCCTTCTTCGCTGCAACTGTTGGACAGCCTTTCCGGACTATTTTTCTTACTGCCACCTCCACCTTGTTGCTGCCTCCAATCGTTCTTCCGCCAAAATATCTTTTTTTTTTGAAGTTTGAAATTATTGTCAACTCAAGCAGTCTAAGATGTTTTATCCATCCGATCAATAATTATTTTCGCTAAATCCAATTAAATAATTTTATTTTGTTATTGTAATACTATTATAATCATAGTAGATTATAGCAATATTCATAAAGGATTTTTTCAAATTATTTTTAAAAATAAATACTTAAAATCATTCTTTTTATAGTTATGGTTTAACCTAGGGATGACAAAATAAATAAATAAATTTGTTATTGAATTCTGCTATTGTACGTGAAAATTTCCTCTCCCTTCTACCTTTGCCTTCTTGCCAAATTTCCTAAATAATTTTTAATAAAATTTAATTAATTTAAATATAGTGCTTATGAAAATTCTATAAAATTAACTATAATTAATTTTTTTTAACATAAATGACAGATTTAAAATAAAAACCCTAAAATTAGGTTTTGGGTTCATAACTAAACAATTAACAGGTTCTTGCCCTATTTTCTATGTTGGAGCAACATCTCCCGCACGAGGTCTCACCTATTCGAAAAAATATTGCATGTGTGCTGATACAGTTTTGTATCAGGACTCCAATCAGGATATATATATATATATATATATATATATATATATATATATATAGAGAGAGAGAGAGAGAGAGAGAGAGAGANTGCCATTTTTTCAGGGAAATGAGCTTTGTATTCGTCCAGCAGAATATTATCTATATGAACAAGAAGAGCTAGGTTTCTACGAAATTATGGTTAGGGGTCGGGAGAGGCATGAGATAGTAATTGGGTACCGTCTGGCCAATGCAGATCGAGCAATAATAAATCCTCCTCAGAAGATGGAGCGGAGAAAGTGGTCCCTTGATGATGTCTTTGTTGTTATCTCGTTAGGTGATTGAGGTTTACAGAATGCAATACATTGCAAGATAAGTTTCTCTCCTTAAAACTCATAGATTTGTACAAATGTGAAACCTTCATCTCACTAATGCATTACTAATCCCATTTTTATCAATTAGTTGTATATACTCCACATGTTTTTTGCCTTTTATTTTGTATACTTTGATTAGGATATATATTCTTTCAGCTTGAAAGCATCATTATAAAAATTCAGGTAACAAGTGAGTTAATTTTAATTTGGTATTTTATTTTATCCCTTCGTTGAAATGTTCTTAGATTGCAATTGGGCCCATCATTAACCCTACTATTATTAATTTTTTTTTTTGGGTAAGTTTGAGTATTTGAATCCAGCACTTCGAAATTCTACACTTTATTTCCAATTAATATCTAGAAAATAATGTGTTTTCTGCATGTTCATTCAATTTATATTGCCATTGGTAGTCAGATCCGACTTATTCATCCCAAAAGTGGGATTAATTGAACGCATCGGACCAGATAGGAATGGTACGAAAAGGCGGGAAAATCTCTATGTTTAGAGAGAGAGAGAGAGAAAGAGAGAGAGATTAATTCTGTGAGAGGCTCAGGCCCCCATCAGTGAGTACTGGCTTAATCTACCTTACTTTGTTAACTGTCGTGCCCATAGTAAAGCTCAAACAATCGTAGGAGCAATTTATTTTTTATTTTTATTTTAATTTATTTTTTTGAGAAGAAGCACTGTACTCTGATCCTTTTTGTTGTGCTCGACTCTCAGTCGTGGAGCGTGAGCTATATAATTGAGGCATGCTCTAGTAATAATCATCAGCAAGTCAGCCAAATAATCTTATGATCCGACTCAGTAAGGTGGACCTTAATGATGTCTTGGCAGGCTGGAGTAGTATACTTGGCAAACTTCATAGGGTAGAAGTTAATGATCTGCATGTTTATTGATGGACATTAGTAACACGGATGTGACTACGTTCTAATGACTGTTGGAGAGGTGGCACCAAGCTGTGCCATCTAAAAATGGCAGAGCAGGGCTGTCATCAGAGGTCATGAAACTAAAAAATGTGGATGTAACTAAAATGGTATTTAAATTATCCTTTTATATAAAAGGTCTAGCTCTTACAATCATAGAGCTCGTGATATGCAGACATTGTATATATATAATTTTAAAGGAATGGTCCGAGTCTCTATCATTCTTAGGTTTGCTAAATATTTGAGTACCACACCCTACACACGGGGGGATTTAAACCTGTGACCTGAGGGGACTTACGACCTTCAAAGAGGTTTCTCTGCCAACAGGCTGCGGTACGCGCACGCACACACACTTATATATGTGCAGGGCTTCCAAAAATTCCATTGAAATAAATTAGAAAACATCTCATCAAAGGTTACAAAACTATCAGCTAGTAAAGCAACACTACACAAAACCCTCTACTGAGAAGAACTGGGGAAAAGGGCTCAGAAGTGAACCATATAGCATAATTTGAAAATCCTAGGAGCCATCAGAGGGCCAAAATGTAGGCAGAATAGAAAAGATGCTTCCAAAGACGCAAAACCCACAGGATAATTTGAAAATCCTAGGAGCCATCAGAAGGCCAAAATGTAGGCAGAATAGAAAGATGCTTCCAAAGACGCTAAACCCACAGGCTGCAATTGCACCTCACTTGAGAATTCATTATTGCCCTTGTTAATTCTCGGATATTTTGTATGTCGAGTTCAAAAAATTCTCGTCTTTTTGTTCAATTTCTTTCAAAAAGCAGTCTATGAAATGAGCAAAAGGGATATCCGAAAGATTTTGCTATGGCAAACACAAAACGAGCAGAATACGGCAACCCAAATGCCGGTAACTAGAGAGAGGAAGGAGGCTGAGAATGCAACAATTTGTACGATGCAGCGAATTCTTAAATCATTAATAGCGAGTTGAAAATGAGAAGCAACTGCTAAACATTTTGTACCAACAAATTGATATGGTTTTAGAGCCTAAATCATTGAAGTTACTGGATTCATTACATGAAAGGCTCTAGCATGTATCACTGCTACTTGGCCATGAACGACAATCTCATTGTGTTCATTACATGAATCAAACTTTATCTAAACCAAAATATTAATTAAAAAAAAAAGCTGATAGGCCTATTTACTTCATCATTCAACAAATTGATATGGTTTTCAAGCCTAAATTTATGCAAGTTACAGGATTCATTACGTGAAAGGCTCATACTGCTACTTAGCACAAACACAAATCGCATATAATGTGTTCTTCACATGTTTCACTGCTACTTAGCACGAACAGAAATGTCAATGTGTTCATTACAAGAATCAGACTTCATGTAAACAAAAAAAGAAAAAAAAAAAATTTTCAATTTACATGAATTCATGTAAACCCAGAAAAAAAAAACAATCTCATTACATGAATCACAGACTTCTTCAGACTTCATGTAAACAACCAAATCAAAAAAANAACTTCATGTAAACAAAAAAAGAAAAAAAAAAAACATTTTCAATTTACATGAATTCATGTAAACCCAGAAAAAAAAAAAAAAACAATCTCATTACATGAATCACAGACTTCTTCAGACTTCATGTAAACAACCAAACCAAAAAAAAGAAAAAAAAAAAAACTCTATTATCTTCATCATTCAACAAATTATTTTGGAGCCTAAATTCATGCAAGTTACATGATTCATTACATGAAAGGCTCTAAACATGTATTACTGCTACTTAGCACAAACAAAATCTCTAAAACATGTGTTCATTACATGAATCAAACTTCATGTAAACCAAAAAAATAATAAATAAAAACATTCTCAACATGAATTCACATGCAAAACCCAGAGAAAAAAAAATAAAAATAATAATAATAATAAAATAACAATCTCATTGTTTACATGAAAATCAGACTTCTTCATGTAAACAGACTTCATGTAAACCAAAAAAAAAAAGAAGAAGAAGCTCTATTTATCTTCATCATTCAACAAATTGTTTTAGGGCCTAAATTCATGCAAGTTACAGGATTCATTACATGAAAAGGCTCTAACATGNGATATATATATATATATATATATATATATATATATATATATATATATATATATATATNAGAGAATAGTTATATGAAGATAAGTTAATCACGAATAATGAGTTTTTTTTTAATAACTCTAGCTGCCACCGTATGCTGCTGGAACTTAGCCAGTGCTGCACTTTTTTGAGGAGTAACTCACATGGTTTGCTATAAATTTTGAGTCTAGGGGGGCTTTTACTTATTTGCAGTTCAGGCTTTGCCGTAGTTAAAACCATTTAAAATAAAGTGCTAGTTGCATCTTGTGAATCTAATTTGTCATGGAAAATTCACTTCTACATCAATTATNATTTACTTATTTGCAGTTCAGGCTTTGCCGTAGTTAAAACTATTTAAAATAAAGTGCTAGTTGCATCTTGTGAATCTAATTTGTCATGGAAAATTCACTTCTACATCAATTATCCCTTGTGATTATCGTTACAATGTAACTTTAAATCGCCTTTAATAGCACAGGTTATATTCCAAACAATTAAAATAAAATTCTCTTTTGCTCGACATTTGTGCCATTTTTTCAGGGAAATGAGCTTTGTATTCGTCCAGCAGAATATTATCTATATGAACAAGAAGAGCTAGGTTTCTACGAAATTATGGTTAGGGGTCGGGAGAGGCATGAGATAGTAATTGGGTACCGTCTGGCCAATGCAGATCGAGCAATAATAAATCCTCCTCAGAAGATGGAGCGGAGAAAGTGGTCCCTTGATGATGTCTTTGTTGTTATCTCGTTAGGTGATTGAGGTTTACAGAATGCAATACATTGCAAGATAAGTTTCTCTCCTTAAAACTCATAGATTTGTACAAATGTGAAACCTTCATCTCACTAATGCATTACTAATCCCATTTTTATCAATTAGTTGTATATACTCCACATGTTTTTTGCCTTTTATTTTGTATACTTTGATTAGGATATATATTCTTTCAGCTTGAAAGCATCATTATAAAAATTCAGGTAACAAGTGAGTTAATTTTAATTTGGTATTTTATTTTATCCCTTCGTTGAAATGTTCTTGGATTGCAATTGGGCCCATCATTAACCCTACTATTATTAATTTTTTTTTTTGGGTAAGTTTGAGTATTTGAATCCAGCACTTGGAAATTCTACACTTTATTTCCAATTAATATCTAGAAAATAATGTGTTTTCTGCATGTTCATTCAATTTATATTGCCATTGGTAGTCAGATCCGACTTATTCATCCCAAAAGTGGGATTAATTGAACGCATCGGACCAGATAGGAATGGTACGAAAAGGCGGGAAAATCTCTATGTTTAGAGAGAGAGAGAGAGAAAGAGAGAGAGATTAATTCTGTGAGAGGCTCAGGCCCCCATCAGTGAGTACTGGCTTAATCTACCTTACTTTGNGAGAGATTAATTCTGTGAGAGGCTCAGGCCCCCATCAGTGAGTACTGGCTTAATCTACCTTACTTTGTTAACTGTCGTGCCCATAGTAAAGCTCAAACAATCGTAGGAGCAATTTATTTTTTATTTTTATTTTAATTTATTTTTTTGAGAAGAAGCACTGTACTCTGATCCTTTTTGTTGTGCTCGACTCTCAGTCGTGGAGCGTGAGCTATATAATTGAGGCATGCTCTAGTAATAATCATCAGCAAGTCAGCCAAATAATCTTATGATCCGACTCAGTAAGGTGGACCTTAATGATGTCTTGGCAGGCTGGAGTAGTATACTTGGCAAACTTCATAGGGTAGAAGTTAATGATCTGCATGTTTATTGATGGACATTAGTAACACGGATGTGACTACGTTCTAATGACTGTTGGAGAGGTGGCACCAAGCTGTGCCATCTAAAAATGGCAGAGCAGGGCTGTCATCAGAGGTCATGAAACTAAAAAATGTGGATGTAACTAAAATGGTATTTAAATTATCCTTTTATATAAAAGGTCTAGCTCTTACAATCATAGAGCTCGTGATATGCAGACATTGTA
>JXCR01041868.1:3892-35275 GCA_002079205.1 Phalaenopsis hybrid cultivar
TATATTATTAATATACTAATATAGATATTATATATTTATATTTTATAAGTTATATAATTAATATGATATATTATTTATATATATTAATATTAGGGATGTCAAACAGGCTCGTCATTCGCGAACAGTTCGTGTTCGGCCCGTTCGTTAAGAAACGAACACGAACAGTAACTTCACGAACAATTTCAAACACGAGTTTATTTCAAACAAACTAAATTTCAAACGAACCGAACACAAACACAAGCTATGCTCGTCCTTCTTCGGTTCGTTTACACCCCTAGCCATCTTATAAATAATTGATTTTCATTTATAAAGTTCTGTCTACATTGAACTAGAAAAAAATAAGCTTTCAAGTTTGACGAACAATAATTAAAATTATGAAAATTAATGATATAAATGGTGTAATGATCATGTAATATATGGAATATAATATAAATATATCATGAAATATAAATCCTATATTAAACGATGTCCAATATAAGATAATGAAAGGTTGGAGTTCTCTCCAAAACTCCAATCACACCATATATTATTATTTATAAATAATATGATAACATTTGACAATTTAAAGAAGAAGAAAAATTATGATTTTCTAAAAAACTTATATTAAAGTAGATGGATTAGTCAATCCCATGAAAAAGTGATTGAGAATACTGGAGAATGTCTCAATAAGGGAAAGGGAGAAGGAACCATAGAATGGTTAGCAAAGAATGGCCTACACAAAGACTGTTCAAGAACAAAGCCACACAAGAATTTGTGGGCATATAATTTGTGGTTTGATATGTTAGGATGTTTTAAGTAAATAAATTTAATAAAATATATTGTAGCCCTTGGATTACAAGTTAATGCTGATATGAGTATAAACTAGCAGGATCGATATCATTGACTTGAGCCTGAGTATGAGCTTGATTAATTTTATTAAATTTGAGCTCGAGCTCAATCTTAAGTTTACAAATTCGAGCCAGTTCACGAGCCTTTTTGTTTATTATAAAAGGGAAAAAATAATATTAATTTAAAGTAATGGTATAATATAATAACAAATTGAATGAGAAATAATGAGTGACAAAAATAAGAAATCATTTTCTATAAAATACAAAATATTGTTTTTTAAAAAACATTTAATACTTTAAAGAGAATGTCTTCGAATTTAATATATTTTAAGTATATTTTATATATTTTTTTTTAAACAAGCCGACACATGAGCTGACCAGTCGAGTCGGGCAAGCTTGAGCATGTCATGTCACCTCATCGAGCGCAGTTCACAAGCCACTTATCGAGTCGAGCTCGAGCTAGCTCACAAGTTGTTTTGGCTCACTTACACCCTTAATAGTGATTAATGAGGTCAAATTTTAAACAGACATTTGAGCATGTCATGTCAGCTCATCAAGCGCAGATCACAAGCCACTTATCGAGTCGAGCTCGAGCTAGTTCACAAGTCGTTTTGGCTCACTTACACCTCTAATAGTGATTAATGAGGTCAAATTTCAAACAGACATTTGTTGATTTAATATTTCAGTAATCGAATCACAGATTCTCATTGTTATGCTGCAAAATCAAATTCTCAAGTTCATTGAACTAATTGTATGATCATTTCATTGTCTAAAGTGGTTGAAATGACCAATTCAATCTGATTTTAAAATCATTGGTTGGTGTGCTGGATAAAATTNCAGATTCTCATTGTTATGCTGCAAAATCGAATTCTCAAGTTCATTGAACTAATTGTATGATCATTTAATTGTCTAAAGTGGTTGAAATGACCAATTCAATCTGATTTTAAAATCATTGGTTGGTGTGCTGGATAAAATTATTAGACAATTTAAGACTTTTTATCTCATCATCCAACTATTTAAAGTTTTGGGGTTGCAGTTCTCTAAGGCTCTAATCCATCAAATACTATTAGTGTTGTTCAATGATTGACAGAATGAGAGATAGTTCTCCGTGTTTAACTTGTAGTTAAAACACAAGATTTGTGGTTATTGAACTTATTTTTTTATCATAACATCGGGTTTTGCAAAATTTTCATTACACGAAAAAATTAGGGAGATGAGTAGTACAAAACACATTAATAAGCTTTTATAATAACCCTAACAAAGTAGGACTAAAGAAAGCATTTATGATGTACAATAAAAAATGGAATTTATAAAAATTAGGCTTTATAATCTTAAAGATATTAATCTACCCAATCTTGATAAACACAATACTATCTCAATTGAGATGTGAATTAAGGAAAGCATTGTTTTGAATCATACATGGTAGCATAGTATAGGAGAGGATGTTAAAGATGAGATGAGAAAGCAATGAGAGGCAGATTGGCGTGGGGCAATGAGAGTACAGTGTAGTTTCACTTGTTGAATACACCCACAAATCTATAACATTATCATATAGTAAGGCAATTGTTCTATTGTTCCATTTACTACATAGTTTCTTATCATATAATTGTATTTTGCGACCCATTAAAATTTTAATATGTTTGCATCATATAAACACTCTATGTTATCTAATAAGTGAGTAAAAATAATATCACTCAAAGATATTTGAATAAACCATTATTAACATGGATGAATTATTTGATAAGTACTAAAATGTAGTAATCCCCCATACAATAAACTTAAGAGAAAAATTGCTTCAAGTGGCATAAATTTGTGCTGATATCCATTGAAGATCAAAATTGGTTTTTGGGAAGTTAGGTTACTTCATATCTCATACATGTTTTAATGTAATGAATACAGCTTATAGGATAATATACAATATCTAACTACATATGAAAGGTCATGATATTTTATGACTCTAATTTCTCTTGTATTTGAAAACACCTTTAGTAAGAAATAATGATTTTTTATAAGTGTTTTCATATATTACTTCAAGTATCATGAGTATTAGCATTTTTTTCATTCAACCAAGCTAGTATTAGGACATTATGGCATTTAGTCCTGCTCTTAGCATAGATTTCTGAACAAGAATCTCAACCTCAGCATTTTCTTCCACCTGCTCCAGAGAACTATCACCAGATACCTCATGAGCTATGATTGAATCAGATATATGAGTCATAGGGGACAAACTCTATATAACAAATGGAGTTGCATCAAACTCCAACTTTCGATGATTATTTGTGGTCTTAGTAGAGCTTTCCGCTTCTTTAAGTCTTGATTTTTCAACAACTTTTCTCGTATAATATAACATCCCTACTAATGACAATAATTCTTTCCAAAGAATCATAAAACTTAAAGGCATTGACTCCACACATGTAGCCAATAAATACCGTCTTCTTTGTTCATGGTTCTGATTTCTCATTCCGCACGTGGTAGTAAACAGGACACTCATATGCTCTCGTGTGCTCATAATCTCTAGCAGGATGTCTTAACCACATCTCCTTTGGGATCTTCTTTCTAATAGCTGTAGAAGACAGACGATTCACCAATTTACATACCCACACAATTCTTTTGATATTTACATTAAGACCGTTTTACCTATACATCAAAGGCTAAAAGTGTGTTTCACTTTTAAAAACTTCCATCTATTTGTACAATGAAGTAATTAAAAAAACTCTCAATTTTGAAAAATAATTTATCAATCACCATAACAAAAGAAGGAAAAATAAAAAAGCTAGAATATAAGCATACTTGCAAAATAAAAAAATATCATAATTGTGACATAACTGAGCAAATTTTAAGGTAAGAATTAATTTTCCTATTGACCTATATTCTTTAAATTTTACTTTTATTTTAATTTCAGAAAGTATATGGACTTTTGCTTTCATTTTTGGGAGAAGAATTAGAGAAATTATACACACATCATCATATATATATAAACTTTCTAAACTCTAGCGCCAACAAAATATTCCTACTTCAATTAAATTTGTTTATTTTTATTAAAATATTAATAGAAAGAGGAATTTCAAATCGTGTAAAACGTAGAAAATATAATCTTATTTGCGTACCACATAAAGCCTAATGAATATGAATTCTAATACTTCGTGTTCATTAAGCTGAATAAAGATTAATATTGTTCATTAAATATAATACACATCAATTCCAAACAAAATTTTATACTATTTTGTTATAATTAAGAATAATACAATTTAATTAAATCTTAAATCATCCTTCAACTCAGAGAAGATGAACATTTGCGCTAGAATATACTAATATATATATTTTTTTTATGAGAATGAATTTGAACTTTTAAATCTCAATGTTTATTTTTATCTAAAATAAATGGCCAGAGAGTATTATATAAGCCTCCAGCTACACTTAATGTGTCTAATAATTCAAGTACCACCTCCTTAAGACTCACGTAGCCAGGGGGTATTCAAACCACCAACATGAGGGGTCGGGGCTTATACCGAGAATGACAACTAACAGGCCCAAATACACGGAACAATCTTCAGGTTTATGTTGAAATTAATATCATACATAAAAATATATATTAAAATTATCACGTATTAGATTTAATTGTTTTAATACTGTTTGATAAAAAAAATTAAATGAGAATAGTATCAGCTTTTCTATTCCTTAAAAAACAACTTTTTCCATTGTCAAGCCAATATTGACTAAAAAGAATCATATTAGAAGTTTGGAAGGCATTTTACATTTTTAAATAATGTAAACTTAATTTTTTAAAAAATAAATATTAATGAGATTTATATATGTAAAAATTAGAAACATAAATAAGTAACATTTTTTTATGGAATATAAGTACATACCCAGACAAAATAATGAGCATAAATCAATTCAATTCTGCTATTTATTTCAACTACAGAATCCTCCATATTTTATTTGTCTGAGTAGCATTTCCCCCAAGGGAAACTGAGAGAAAGCTATACCCTGTTGAAATTATGAAATACATGAATCTATTAGCACCATAAATGACAGAAAAATTTGACGCATCTTCACAAAATAAGACTATAACTAAGTAGGTGAGAGTTACCTTTAGAGTCCAAAGCCTTTCAGGAGGCCACAGCCGTAACCTCCCCAATCTTTTGAAGGTCAAAAATTTCGATCCAGTAACCATCAGGATCTTTAATAAATGCAATGCCTTTCATTTTTCCTGCAAACAGCGTTGTTAGCTACATCTGAATTAAATTCTAGAAATGTGAAAGATAATCGATGTAAAACACTAACAATCTTGTACAACGTAGATATAACTACAAAACAGTAAATAATATACTTTGTGAGATGAAAGTATAATCACAAAACATTGAGGAACAAAGAATTGAAAAGTTTGGGGGATACGAAGCATGAAAGCATTCGAGTATAGATATCTCGAAGATTGGATATCGTTTTCACGTTGTAATATAGCAATGCCAGCAAACTTGAGCACAGAAATGCAGACAAGGAAATGCAACATAAAATAAAGCAAACATATAGGAAAAGTCCATCATTGGTCGATTAGAGTACTAAGGTATTTATAGCCAGGAAGTGAGAGATAGATCCATGGTCCCTGAGAGGGAATGATTTTTGTAAGTGGTGAAGTATAATCGTAAATGTTGAAGGCTCATTCCTTATGAAGAGGATGCATCAACATAAAGAGAGGTAAGTCAATACCTAATTCTGCTGATAGATGAATAAGGCGGTATTGGTTGAACTGACTGTGCATCCAAGTTGTTGTAGAAGCTGGTGAATGTGAACAACCATTAAAGAGGTGCTTGCCATGGAACATAAAAAGCCTTTTTGATAAGACAAACATAATTAGGGAATTGGGGATCAACAAAGCCTACGGGTTGTTTCATGTGAACAAAAGTGTCATGTAGAAATGCATTAGAGACATCAAGTTGATGAATTGGTCATTAGCAAGTGACAAGAATGGCAAGAAATATGCAAATTGTAGGAAGCTTTGCTGCAAGACTGAAAAATTTTCAGGTAGTCTAAACCATGCTCTTCTTTAATACCTAGTAACATAAAACCTTGTGCCACTAGGAGTGCCTTGTATTTCATAATAGGTCCATTGTTGAGATCTTTAATTTAGTAATTCCATTTGCGACGGAGAAAATTTTGGTCTGGAGAAGGTGGAACANTTTTTATAAGAATGAATTTAAACTTTTAAATCTCAATGTTTATTTTTATTTAAAATAAATGGCCAGAGAGTATTATATAAGCCTCCAGCTACACCTAATGTGTCTAATAACTCAAGTACCACCTCCTTAAGACTCACATAGACAGGGGCATTCAAACCACCAACCTGAGGCGTCGGGGGCTTATACCGAGGATGACAACTAACAGACTCAAATACACGGAACAATCTTCATGTTTATGTTGAAATTAATATCGTACATAAAAAAATATATTAAAATTATCACATATTAGATTCAATTGTTTTCATACTCTTTGATAAAAAAAATTGAATGAGAATAGTATAAGCTTTTCTATTCTTTAAAAAACAAAATTTTCCATTGTCAAGCCAATATTGGCTAAAAAGAATCATATTAGAAGTTTAGAAGGCATTTTACATTTTCAAATAATGTAAACTTAATTTTTTAAAAAAAATAAATATAAAATGAGATTTATATATGTAAGAATTAGAAACATAAATAAGTAACAATTTTTATGGAATATAAGTACATACCCAGACAAAATAATGAGCATAAATCTCAATTCAATTCTGTTGTTTATTTCAACTACAGAGTCCTCCATATTTTATTTGTCTGAGTAGAATTTCCCCCAAGGGAAACTGAGAGAAAGCTATACCCTGTTGAAATTATGAAATACATGAATCTATTAGCACCNGAGAGAGTAAATTCTATCTGCTAGAGGATTAAGACAGCGATACACCTTTTCAGTCGTGGCATAACCGAGAAACATGTAGCTAAGAGACATGGGNTTGTAAGTGGGAGATTGAGGAAAGATGAGCAGTGAAGTTGAATTGGAACTAGTGGTGCCACCAGATAAAATGGTTGATTAAGGAATGGGAGGATGAGCTGGGATTTTTTTTTAGTCTGGTGGAGGTAGAAATGGAAACTAAGGTTAATGGCGAGGGAGAATTGATGACTTCTATGGATGGGAGAGGTTGATAGTATGGAAAGATATCTTTGTTACGTATGACATGATGAGAGAGTAAATTCTATCTGCTAGAGGATTAAGACAGCGATACACCTTTTCAGTCGTGGCATAACCGAGAAACATGTAGCTAAGAGACATGGGGGATAGCTTTAGGGGTGTCATAAAAACTCAATATTCGTGAACAACTCATGCTCATTTTTCTATTAAGCAAGCAAGCCAAACATATGCAATTTTTTTAAGTTTAAATTATAAATGAANCAGAGAGTAAATTCTATCTGCTAGAGGATTAAGACAGCGATACACCTTTTTAGTCGTGGCATAACCGAGAAACATGTAGCTAAGAGACATGGGGGATAGCTTTAGGGCTGTCAAAAAAACTCAATATTCGTGAACAGCTCATGCTCATTTTTCTATTAAGCAAGCAAGCCAAACATATGCAATTTTTTTAAGTTTAAATTATAAATGAACTAAACACGAACAACCCTTCATTCGATTATTTTCGGCTTGTTATAGCTTGAAAAAAAAATTATATATATTAATTATATAATAATATATTATATATATTTATATTTAAGTTTAAATCACTATAGCTAGTGTGTTCATATGGTTTTGCATCTTTTTTTGCATACAAATGGTGCAGGTTCGAATCAACCACCCTACATTATTTTTTCTAATTTATTTAAGTGGGCCAATTCGAGCCGAACAAGAGCTGAAAACACACGAATATATTTTTTCAAGCTGAACACAAACAGATTACTCGGGAGCTAATTTCGAACAAAAAAATAAATAAATGAGTCGAATACGACACATGTTCAAGTTGCTCAAGTTNACATCTTTTTTTGCATACAAATGGTGCAGGTTCGAATCAACCACCCTACATTAATTTTTCTAATTTATTTAAGTGGGCCAATTCGAGCCGAACAAGAGCTGAAAACACACGAATATATTTTTTCAAGTTGAACACAAACAGATTGCCCGGGAGCTAATTTCGAACAAAAAAATAAATAAATGAGTCGAATATGACACATGTTCAAGTTGCTCAAGTTCGACTTATATAAACCCCATATAGCTTGTTTGGTTCACAACGTTGCAGCCAGAGAAGGCATTTGCTGTGAAAGAATTTTAAATGATTGTATTTGGTGCTTTGTTGTGGAGAAATTGAAATAAAAAATAGCATTTTGGTGGTGGCAGATGGTAAACGATTAAGGAGATAATTGGTTGTAAGGAGGGCATCAATCCAAATTAGGTGTCGAAGGGAGGAGTCAAGTAGAAGTGTGCAAGTGGTTTTAAGGTGTCTCTGTTTCCTTTCTACTGAGTCGTTTTGCCCAATGTTGTATGGGCGAGTATACTAATGTATTATACCACATTGTTTTAGTGTAGTTGAGAAGTTACAGTAAGATGTTCTCTTCCTCTATCTGACTGAATTATTTTGATGTAAGGGTATATTGTTTTTCCAACATGTTTTAAAATTCAAGAAATTGGGAGAGTGTTTCAAATTTATGCACTGTTGGATATATCCAAATAAACTTTATATAATCATTAAGAAATAATAAATAGAATCCATGACCATGGGAAGAAGGGAGGGGGGAGGGACTTCATACAGCAGTGTGGACTAAATGTAAAGGTAAACTACTAGGGTTATCAGAAAAGTTTGTTGTTCGCGAACAGCTCGTGTTCGGCTCGTTCGTTAAGTAAATGAGCCGAACAAGAACAAGTTTTTAAAACTCGAATTGTAAACGAGCCGAANTAAACGATTGCTCGTGTTCGGCTCGTGTTAGCTCGAAATAAAAAATATATATAAATACTTATTTATATAATAATATATTATATATATATATATATCTAAGTTTAAATTATAACACCTTGTGTGGTAATTTGATTAATACGTTTTTCTGTATACATTTGGTTCAAGTTCAAATCTCATACTTTACATCTCTTTTTTTCAAATTAAGTTTTACGAGCCAATTTCGAGCCGAACACGAACACAAGTATTTAAATAGAGCCGAACACGAGCCCAACATGAGCTCGTTCAAGCTCGGCTCGTTTACAACCCTATAAACTACTATCGGATTGATATCTAAGAAACGGTAGACGAGTGCTGTTGGAGAGACGGCAGGTTGTGCAGTCGGAATGTTCAAGTTGATGATGGAGTATAGTTTGCAATCTTGCACTACTGGAGATGATAGCATTATGTGGACGACCTAATCTNAGATACATCCAAATAAATTTTATATAATCATTAAGAAATAATAAATAGAATCCATGACCATGGGAAGAAGGGAGGGGGAGGGACTTCATACAACAGTGTGGACTAAATGTAAAGGTAAACTACTAAGGTTGTCAAAAAAGCTCGTTGTTCGCAAACAACTCATGTTCGGCTCGTTCGTTAAGTAAACGAGCCGAACACGAACAACTCTCTGTTCGCTCTTGTTCGGCTTGTTTTAGCTCTAAATAAAAAAAAATTATTTATATAATAATATATTATATATATGTATATCTAAATTTAAATCATAACATCTTATGTAGTAATGTGGTTAATACCTTCTTTTGTATATATTTGGTTCAGGTTCAAATCCCACACTTTACATATATTTTTTTCAAATTAATTTTAACGAGCCAATTTCAAGTCGAACACAAGCCGAACACGAATATTTAAATCGAGCCGAACACGAACACACTGTTCCCGAGCCAATTTCGAACACGAGCTATTTCGAACGAGCCGAACACAAGCCTAGCTTGAGCTCGCTCAAGCTCGGCTCGTTTACAGCCCTATAAACTACTATCAGATTGATATCTGGGAAACAGTAGATGAGGCTGTTGGAGAGACAGCAGGTTGTGCAGTTGGAATGTTGAAGTTGATGATGGAGTATAGTTTGCAATCTTGCACTACTGGAGATGATAGCATTATGTGGACGACCTAATCTGTTGTGCCATAGGGCTATTATGAGCTTTATTGAGGGAAGGAGGATCATGATCTGATACTATAAGAACTTTACTAAAATCCAATAGAAAATGTAGCTAGGAAAATACAGCATAAAGTAAAGCATATATTTGTATATATATGAAAAGTTTATCACTAGTCTATTATAATATTTTGGTATTATAGCCAAAGTTGGAAATCCTTTTGTTACAGGAGCAGTTATGAGTGAAAGGCTCAGATACGCTTGTTTTGGCTGATGACATAAGGAGGAGGCTTAGTGTTTTGTCAGGTGATTATGCTGAACAAATGTTGCCTTTAAGTGTAACAATGTGTATTTTCAAAGGCCATTTATTAATTGATTTTAAATCCTTTAAAAAACAAATTTTCATGGATAATTCAGGTGCTTAAATTTTACTAATAAAGTAAAATTAATACTCTGGATGATGTAGGAGAGTTGATGAAAGAAGTTGTGCTACTAAAATTGATGCAGGGGGAGAAAAAAAGAGATAAAAGTAAAGAAGATTTACATACATAACACTTAATTCCTATGTATTAACATTTCTAACAACAAAACTTAAATATTTACATACCTACACTTTTTAGATGTTAAAATAATGGTTTTTTTTGTGATATGAAAGATTTGGTGGTATACAACAACAATCCCACTAATTGGGTGGTATAAATATAAAAATAATGTTTCTGTGTAAGAAGTGCAAATACATAGGAATTGGGTGGTATGTAGGAAAATGTACCAAAAAGAAAATAAAGAACATAACTACTGAAATTCAGAATAATGCCGAATTTTTTTATTGACATGAAAGGAGGTATAAATAATCCTTACATGTATCCTAAAATAAGAAATACAATAAAAAAGAAATAACAAGAAGGAAAGATATAACTCATAATTTCTCCAATTAATCAATTCATATTAATTGTTTTGGAGATGAAGGACACAACATAAAATAGAAAAAGCCTAAAATAAGAAATGAAATAAATCCAATCCAAAGAAATAATTTAGTTCTCATAACTTCTTACAAGAATAGTTTTTTTCCTAATATAACTTCTAACACTCCCTCAAGTTGAAACATACTTGAAAACCATATAGCCGGTACAGAAAAGGGGAACCGACTACAGTTAAGATGAAAAATGACGGCAGCTATGAGAACCAGCGACTATAGATCTTTACAGCAGATATGCAATAGTTCTTTTATGGGGAAAAAATTGTTGGATAGCCAACAATAGAAAATTTTTCAAGGAGCATATCTCTACGGGAGGAAACAAGACAGGAAAAAAAACTCTTGGGAAACTGCGGTTGCTTTCTAGAGGTCGGTAGAGTCGAAGCTACAAGCTAGGGAAGGGCTAGCCGACGGGCCAAGCCTGTAGGGAGAGAAGAAAAAATCGTTGTTTCAAATACTAAGAAGAGTGCCTTGCCTTCCCACACGGAGGATGACAGGAAGGGAGTACGACGGTTCTAGAAGGAGGACCGGTGACTAGGATACGAAATTAGGCTTTGAGATCATATTTAAATTCAAAATAATGCAGAAAATTTTTTATTGATATGAAAGGGGATATAAATACACCTTACACGAATTATACAATAGGAAAGACAATAAAACAGAAAGAACACGAACTCCAAATATATCCAATTAATCAATTCATATTAATTATTTTTGAGATAAAAGAAACATCATAAAATAGGAAAGCCTAAAATAGGAATGGATATAAATCCAATCCACGAAAATAATTTATTCTCCATATGTTCTCACAAGAATTAAGAAATAACATGAACTCCAAATATATCTAATTAATCAATTCATATTAATTATTTTGGAGATAAAAGAAATAGTATAAAATAAGAAAGGATGTAAATCCAANAAAAGCAAGGAGCCTTTATCCCACTAAGTGGGTGGTATAAATATAAAAATAAAGTTTACGTGTTAGAAGTGCAAATACATAGGACTTGGGTGGTATGTAGGAAAATGTACCAAAAATAAAATAAAGAACATAACTATTGAAATTTAGAATAATGCCGAATTTTTTTATTGACATGAAAGGAGGTATAAATAATTCTTACATGTATCCTAAAATAAGAAATACAATAAAAAAGAAATAACAAGAAGGAAAGATATAACTCCTAATTTCTCCAATTAATCAGTTCATATTAATTGTTTTGGAGATGAAGGACACAACATAAAATAGAAAAAGCCTAAAATAGAAAAAGCCTAAAATAGAAAAAGCCTAAAATAGGAAAGACAATAAAAAAGAAAGAACACGAACTCCAAATATATCAATTAATCAATTCATATTAATTATTTTTTAGATAAAAGAAACATCATAAAATAGGAAAGCCTAAAATAGGAATGGATATAAATCCAATCCACGAAAATAATTTATTCTCCATATGTTCTCACAAGAATTAAGAAATAACATGAACTCCAAATATATCTAATTAATCAATTCATATTAATTATTTTGGAGATAAAAGAAATAGTATAAAATAAGAAAGGATGTAAATCCAATCCACAAAAATAATTTATTCCTCATAACTTCTCACAGAATAACTTATTTCCTAATATAATTTCTAACAATAACTTTACATGCACAACTTAGACCTACTTGTATATAAAAATTGAATTAAAGAAAAATAATCCGATTGCCCTCACAAAATTTCATTCATCAATAATATATCCAAAANTCAATCCACAAAAATAATTTATTCTTCATAACTTCTCACAGAATAACTTATTTCCTAATATTTGGCCTCACAAAATAAAAATTGAATTAAAGAAAAATAATCCGATTGCCCTCACAAAATTTCATTCATCAATAATATATCCAAAAGTTCCAACAATTAGCCTTATTTATAAAGAAACAACCCAGAGTTAGGAAAAAAAGATTTCATATTTATATTATTTAAAATGAAGATGAGATTACTCTTATTTTTTATTATATCAAAAATAAAATTCANCTCCATTTGTCTGAAAGGTAGAGATGGAGTCACCTTATTAACAATAGTTTCAAAAGCAACTATTATTATAATCACTTAATCAACCAATTAATTAGCCATGTGGTCCTTCATTTTAGCCAACTAATCCGTCATCCTGGTCCTTTCATTCGTACTAAAAAAAAGCTTCATCAATTGTCCGCAATATCTCCTCATAGACATAGTTTTCACATTCCAAAGAATCATCAGAGTATCCTTCTTAATCCTGAATTTAGCCACAAAAAAAATTTCTATTTCTTGATGATATCCCACTTGAAGTGGGGAAATTTTTAAAATAGTTGGGAGTTTCTTGGCTGAGTAAACTCTTTAATATTATTTTAAAAACTAAAAAGGTGTCTGAGGAGTGGAGGAAAAGTATTTTGGTCCCCAATTTTAAGAATAAAGGGTATGCACAAGAGTGTGCAAATTATAGAGAAATTAAGTTGATGTGTCGTATCTTAAAGTTATGGGAGATGGTAATTGAACATAAATTAAGACTATTACAAACATTTCTCATAATCAATTTGGATTTATGTTGGGCAAGTTTACAATGGAAGCTATACATTTATTGAGAGGTTTGATAGAGAAGTTCAGACATAACAAGGAGGATCTACATTTGATTTTTATTGATTTAGAAAAAGCTTATGATAAAGTTCCAATAGATATCCTTTGGAGAGTTCTTTAGAAAAAAGGTATGTTCAAGTCAATAAATATATGTATGCTAGAGTTGTTACTTGTGTTCGAACTGAAGGAGGATTGACCAAATATTTTCCTATTTCTGTTGAATTACATCAGGGATCGGCTATAAGCCCATATCTTTTTGCTTTAGTTATGGATGGTCTTACTGGACATTTACAGAAGGATGTTACTAGGTATATGCTTTTTGCTGATGATATCCTAATCGTGGATAAGACGAGAGAAAAACCCGAAGAAAAACTTGAATTATGGAGGTCCACATTAGAGTCTAAAGGCACTCATTTGAGTCGAACTAAAACTGAGCACATGGAATGTAATTTTAGTAGTAGTAGCTTTGGTGACAGAAGTGTAACTTTGGGTGATCAAATTATTAAAAGGCGTGAATGGTTTAAATATCTTGGGCCCGTTGTTCAAAGCGATGGTGATATTGATGGGGATGTTAATAGTAGAATTGAAGTTGGTTGGTTGAAGTGGAAGAATGCTTCGGGCCTTTTGTGTGATAGAAAAGTACTGCTTAGACTGAAAGGAAAATTTTTCAAGATGGTGATGAGACACACAATGCTCTAGGGAGTTGAATGTTGGCCTTTAAAAGAGAAGCATAATACTTACCAAGTTAAGTGTTGCCGATATGAGAACGATTAGGTGGATGGGTGGCTTTACACTTAGAGACAAAATGTGAAATGAATATATCTGTGTTAGGGTTGGTGCAATTCCAGTGACGGACAAAATTACAGAGAGCAGTCTTAGATGGTTTGGACACATTAAACGTCTGATGAACCGATTATCAGAGTAGATGTTTTAGATTAACTTATGTTAAGAAAGGCAGAGGTGGACCTAGGAAGACTTGGGAAAAAATATCTTCATTTATTAGAACTAAATGAAAATATGACACTAAATAGGATGCAATGGAGAAAAAGGATTCATGTAGCCGACCNTAGTTCCAGTGACGGACAAAATTACAGAGAGCAGTCTTAGATGGTATGGACACATTAAACGTCTGATGAACCGATTATGAGAGTAGATGTTTTAGATTAAACTTATGTTAAGAAAGGCAGAGGTGGACCTAGGAAGACTTGGGAAAAATATCTTCATTTATTAGAACTAAATGAAAATTTGACACTAAATAGGATGCAATGGAGAAAAAGGATTCATGTAGCCGACCCCACGTAGTGGGATTAAATCTTTGTTATTGTTGTTGTTGTTGTTGTATGCTTTAATATTTATTTTTTTAATCATATTATACTTTTGTTGTTGTTGTAACTAATTCTCTGATACCAACACCTCCAGATCAAGCATCTTTCTTGAAGAATTGGAATGAGAGAGGCTAAAGAAAAATAATAATTCAATTGTTTCAAATTTAATTGTTAAATCCTAGAGTTTCCAAAATATNTAATTCTCTGATACCAACTCCTCTGGATCAAACATCTTTCTTGAAGAATTGGAATCAGAGAGGCTAAAGAAAAATAATAATTCAATTGTTTCAAATTTAATTGTTAAATCCTAGAGTTTCCAAAATATAGAAAAATATGAGTTCATTCATGCTTTATCCATAATTTTTACTGAATGCAAAAATCTCAAAATCTTTAACCTAGATTCCATGCATCCATTCAAGCCCTTAAAAATAGCTAACTACTTTTAGATTCTTTCCCTAAAAGGCCATGTAGGTTATGCAAAATTTTGTGGAGAAAAATCTAGGATAATTTATTTGATTCGCTTCAACTAATTTTCTTTCTCCTCTGTCATTACAACATTCTTGACTTAATTTAAATTAAAAATTACANAATTCGCTTCAAGTAATTTTCTTTCTCCTCTGTCATTACAACATTCTTGACTTAATTTAAATTAAAAATTACAACTGCAACTAAATGCCTCATCAATTTATATTTTCAAATCTATCCCAACAAGATTAATAGCCTTGTAGATCAATGTTTGAATCCATCCCAACTATTAGTGAGTCTGAACCAAAAGTTGATCTTTATTTATATGAAAGGCATCTTTCATAAAAGCACAAAAACAACAATATCAATCATCTAAATGATCTAAACCCTAACTATATAGAATTCCTCACACCCCCGCCCTAGCTGTTTTGCCAACGTAAAAATCATTGAGGTAGGAATTTGGTATGATTTAGGTAAATATTGAACTCAAAACCACGCCAACAACTTTCAAGACCCTACCTAAACTAGTTAACACCCAACCGAGGATGATAGAATTTTTTGCGAGAAATGTGATCAAACTTGGGGACAATATACTTATTTTGATTAGACCCAAAAAAAAAAAAACCAAACAATGCAAATAAATATTTACTGTAACCACTAAAAAGTGATACCATCATCAGGTTTCTTCACAAACTCCACCCCTAGATTTTCATATCGTTCACATGCCTTGTAGACATCATCAACGGTGATACCTATATGGCCTGTAATCAGTATAAGAATTTCTATGTTCAGTTTCCATAGAACAAGTATGTCAGATGTAAATTTCTATAAATCAAAAGGGAACTTACCAAAACCTCGAGGTTCAGAATTTCCATTATGGTAGCCCTTGAATTCAGCATCACTTTCTGTGCCCCAATTACTGGAAGTATGGAAAATAAAAGGTCAACTCTACTATGAGGGGCCATGAAATANAATGCCATACATACTAAAAGGATGTCGCAAACGCATCATTCCCCAGTCAAACAACTGCTTTTCAGGATATGCACATTTTTCATGTAACCAGTGCTCTGCACTAACATCAGCGCGCACCTTTCTCTGTAATTGTACCAACTGAAACAACAAAAGAGTTCTCCATAAGCTATGTTTTGTAGCTTTGAGGCAAAATAGAAGAAAAAAAGCATATCGAGCAAAGAAAGAGTAATGATAGTAGTATTAGTAGTAAGAGTACAATATAGAAGAAAAAGGTATATTCATCACACTAAAATAAAGGATATGGAGAGTAATGTAGACTTACGTTTTAATCAAATGAAAAAAAATAAGGGAGTTCATCCAATGGTCTGACAAAAAAAAAAAAAAACAGAGAGAGAAATCAAAATTTTCTACTCAGATGTAATTATGTACAGACCTCAGAAATGATAAAAACATTTTTCTAGCAGGCAGCATTAGGAAAAATGGAAGAGAAAATTGAAAATTCCAATAAGAATATTTAATATTTCCATTTGTGAAATTTCACTAAATCTCACACTCACTAAAAGGTTATTGATGGGTGCTAGAAGATTCGCGATGGTAGAATAATATATTATCTTCTTTGTGTTGTACGAAGATTCAACACATACTAAAAGGTTATTGATATTAGAAGTTTTCACAGGGAAAACCCAAAAAGGGAAAAAGCCCTACAGACTAACCTAATTGAGAAAATCCACTATAACTTGGAGGTTACACGTACAATCTTTTGTCTCAGAGGCAAGAAAGATTTTTGCAATCTTTTGATTTACAACGTTGATGCGCAAATGATCCTTTCACTAGGAATGGCAGCAGCCGATGGTGATCGGCGGCGGCTGGTTAGTAGTGGTCGACAGTGGTTGGTGGAGATTGATGGGTACGGGAGTGATGTTGGACTTCTGCTCTCTCTCCTAGCTTCAAGCTCACTCTTCAAGATTCAAACTCTCCTCCCCCTCATTAGAGGGATGAGACTCTATTTATAGTCCCGGTCGCAATTAATTAAGGAACATAAACAACTATGATCGGAGGACCCATAAAGGTTCCCTCGATGAGACAAAATTTGATGGACATTTGAGAGCCTCAACAAAGTCGGAATTGAGCGATCTTATGCTCGTTAGATTCGTCTTGTCATGAGACCATCAGATTCGACATTTGTTTGACCTTTCAAATATGCTCAGAAAACTTACAAAAGTGATTTAATGACTTCATCTGAGCTTGATTTGACTCAATTTGGATCGATTTTGGTATCGTTGGCTCTGTCTCGTCGAGCCGGTCAGTTTGACTATAAATTTGTTGAAATTAGAACTCTGAATAACTTTTAATTGAAGTTTGAATATTGTTTGCTCAAAAGATTGCCTTAAGAACTGTGTTATACCTCGAGATTCATGTTCGATGTTGGAAATTTGTTGATGACACTCAATTATAAAGCTTGATAACATTAATAATTAAGAGGCTGTTCAGGAAAAAAAAAACTTAAACTCATGTAATTCAAAAGTTCAAAGTAAAATAGATAGTATTCTAAATATTCAAGAGTGTTTAGTTGTATTTAAAGTAAATTTAGTGTTTTTTTTACCATTAAGATATAGTGGTAAGATTGCACCTTAATGTTTTTTACATTGAAAGAAAACACGAGATCAAGAAATCATTTTTGGTCAATCTTTGAAGACGGATAAATGAAAATAGTTTCAAATACTTTTATTTGAGGAAAATTTTGATTAATCCATTTAAAAAATACAATCCTCATTAGAACTTCGAAACTCATAAATAATTACACCCATACATATTAATCATTCTGATCAGCAAATCATTACATCGACCAACAACCATAACATAAATAAAATTTATCAAAACAATATAATGTTTCTTTGCAAAAACTCAACAATGCTTATCAAAACCACTGGGCTCATTAATAAGCATGTATCAAAACTCTTTATCACCTTTCCACAACAAAACATTTGACAGTTCTCTAAGCATGCTTTACTTCAAAATAATTTTATCTATAAATTATTGTGATTATGCTTATATTATGCTTTCGATTAATGCTGAATATTTAATTTAGAAGATGAAAATTTCTATGCAGTTTTTTGAAGATTAAATCGAAATATGAACCATTTTATGAGAAAATAAAATTATTCATTTTTTTTTCTAGCAGACAGAACACAATCAACCTCTCCAAGTAATGAATGTATAAAATGAAGTACAGTTTTAAAAATATAAATATCATAACTATGATTGGAATAATTGAGAACATAGAGAGGCTGACGTTCAATCTGAACCAAACTGCTAATGGAAGCTATGTTTCGATTCCGACTGAGGTTAACAATTGCAAAGAGGGCTAGATTAGTGGGTAAGGGGTGGATGACCACAGGCTTATGCTGGCGTGAGGGAGCAGAGGGGCTTGAGGGAGGAAAAAATTGCAAATACACAAGAAAGGAACATAACCATACGATTTAAGTTTTGTTCAACTTCAATTTTACTAGATTGAATTTTACTAAAGAGTAGAGGTTTACTAGCATTTGATTCATTTACTATATTAAAGTTTTAATTGTATGTATCTATTTTTTTAGTACAGATGTTTGCAACTGAATTGGTTCCTAAATCATTTGTTTACAACAAAATCAGTTTTTTGGAGAAAAAATCTAACTTAGTGCATGTCATCCGTGAATTCATTTGTCAATCAACAAATTAAGCCTTTATTTGGTTATATTACGTTGTTTTTTGTTAATGCTGCTTGATGTGAAAAAAATATAATCGCTATTAGCAAACTTAAGAGCAAGCTGCTATGCAATTTTTAAGCATTTAAAGACCACCAGTTAATTCTGGTTAATTTTCTTGTAATTTATTTCTCAGTTACATATTGAGTTAATTGTAATAAAGATAAAGATAATCATATCCATATTTTAAGCAATAACGATAAGGATAATATCATCAGTATCATAAGATTTCTTTCCTTTTAAAAAAAGAGTTAGTTGTATTGACTTTTTATTATTACAAGTTAATTATGAATAAAAATTTGATTACTTCTTCCCCATTGATCCAAGTTGCTTATGTGGGTTGATCCATGTTGTAAGTGTGGAATTACCTTTTGATCTTTTCTCCTCTTTTAATTTTGAGATGCTCAAGTCCCCATCAATTTGGTATTAAAGAGAGGCAATATATATATATATATATATATATANCCAAACATTGCAAATAAAATATTTACTGTAATCACTAAAAAGTGATACCATCATCAGGTTTCTTGACAAACTCCACCCCTAGATTTTCAAATCGTTCACATGGCTTGTAGACATCATCAACGATGATACCTAAATGGCCTGTAATCAGTATAAGAATTTCTATGTTCAGTTTCCATAGAACAAGTATGTCAGATGTAAATTTCTATAAATCAAAAGGGAACTTACCAAAACCTCGAGGTTCAGAATTTCCACTTTCTGTGCCCCAATTACTGGAAGTATGGAAAATAAAAGGTCAACTCTACTATGAGGGGCCATGAAATAGGAAGAGTGACACAAAAACACAACCACGCGATGCAAAAGCTTGAAAAATATAGAATACCACCAGATGCCACGAAAACATCTTGAAAAATATGTGAAACAACATAGTATATGACATCATACTCAAAAGTCCAAGGCATAGGAGCAGCTTAAAATGACAGCCATAAGCAGAATTGAGAGAGAAAAAATAATTGTGGGAAAAGTAAAAAAAAATTAGTATTTAACCAAATTAGAGGTATAGTTTGTGCGAAAATTTACCCAAAATGTATCCCAACGTCCAACAAACATCTAAAAAGTAACAAAATATTTCAACATAAAAAAGGAGGCACCAAGTGATGAGTCATCATAACACAACCACCCTCTTAAACACCAATGCCTCTTATACCAGTCACAAACACAAAAATAAAAAAAAGAAAAGAATTGATGAGGTGTTATCCAGTTCGCGCCCGTCAACTGGGCGTGGCTTTGCACAGGTCCAACCTCTCTTGGTGGATCGAACCGGTCCATGGTATTAAGAACCCCAATTCAGCTCCGCTCGCTTGTTCTGCATCTTGAGTCTCACGCCCCGCTCACCTCCCCCCTCATTCCCTAATCTTCCACAGCACCTCCTAGTCGTTGCTCCCCTCTTCAAATCCCTTCCATTTCTTCTCCTCCTTCCTTCCTAGGCTGCCACCCTCTTTCCTATTTATATGCGTTCTTTCACAGGTCCAACCAGTTGATTTTCTTTGTGATTTCAAGTGATGACTACCTCCCCAGAGCCTCTCCGTCGCTGCCACCCTTCATCGGGTCATCAACGTCCACCCCTAGCTGCCTTGTCGGATATGCCACCTTACAAGGTTGTTTTCTATTTCATGCTTAGTTAAATTCTGCTTTGCTATTTTTTTGGCCACTTGTGTTATTTCAATCGTTGTTTATGTTTTATGTTGTTTACCGCTCATGCGTTATTGTTGTGAAAATTCAGCATTGTACTCTTAATTCCGCGATAAAATTTGTCGTGTCCGAGTCGTGGTTTGGGTTAACTCCAGTATCATTTAGAATCAAAATTAGCTAAACCCTAGTCCTATTCTAGGGTTCCCAAGCTTCCTCCGCCCCTACACAAGCCACTCATAATTTTTCTCCTCTTATTTTTCTCTTTCCTTTTCTCCTTCAATTCTAGTATTCTCCCCTTCCATTTCGCTTCCAAACATGCCACCTCGTCGATATGCACCAGACCCAACCTGAGAAGAAATACAACGACAGATTCGTCGCATACAACAATGATTGGCCAAGATGGATGATGAGACTCAAGGCAATGTTACTCGCGAACATGACATCGAGAGTCGACGAGAAGACCACGACGATGACTTAAATATGTTACACTACGATGATGTCAGCGATGACGAATATCGCTCATGCCGCTTTGGCATTCACTATCACAGGAGACTGTGCGACGAACCACGTTCGGCAGCCATCGAGATTTCAGCATCAAAACGGACCAACCAGAATTCGACGGAAGCACGGACCTCGATGACTTCATCGACTGGTTGCAAGCAATAGAACGCATCTTTGATTTTAAGGAGGTGCTCAAGGACAGCAGGTTAAGCTTGCCGCTATCAAAATAAAGAAAAGCGTGTCATTATGGTAGGACAACTTGCAACAACAACGACAACACAACGGGGATGACAATATTACTAAGTGGGCTAAAATGAAGACAATGAAAAAGAAATGCCTTCCAACCCATTATCGCTANAAATGGGAATGACTCAATGCGGAACATTTATTTTCAGGAGTCCAAAGGAAGGAACAGCTAGGAGATATCATAGATCCTGAGGAGAAACCTCAGTGACATCCCGGACTATCCTAATGTGTGGTTATGTTTTGGAAANCGCCCTCCATGGCTACGACACGACATCTTTCATACTACATGCACGGTCCAAGGCAAAATCTACATTTTAATCATTGATGGTAGTAGTTGCGAAAATTTCGTATCCACTCTAATGGTCAAGAAGTTAGAATTTGCCACACAAAAACATACACAATCCTACTCTTTCACCTGACTATGAAAAGGGAATGAGATTCAAAGTGATCGACAATGCTAAGTCGAATTCTCGGTCGGCAAAAATGAACTACAAGAACAAGTTTGTTGCGATGTCGTCCCAAGGGACGCTTGTCACATCCTTCTGGGGGGACCATGACAACTCGACCGAAAAACACAACACGATGGCTTCAAAAACACCCATACATTCAAGAAGGATGAAAAATGCATTATGTTATTGTCCTGTAAAAATGCATCGGCCACGATCAACACCGAAAACCCATTAATCTCACGGGCCACCTTCCTGCAATTAGCTTGTGATGCACCGATCACACTATCTCTGGTGCTAGAAGATAGCGGCCAGAAAAATAAGATATGCACACAAACAACTCCTACACGATTTCCAAGACGTCATGACCGACGATCTCCTAGGAGGATTACCTCCACTACAGGACATCCAACATGCTATTGACCTCATACCAAGATTAGTCCTACCAAATAGACCCGCTTATCGATTGCGACCCATAGAGTACGAGGAATTCCAACGTCAGGTGCAAGATCTTGTTAAGAGAGGATTAGTACGAGAAAGCACCAGATCATGTGCTATCCTCGCCCTCATCGTACCCAAGAAAGACGGCTCTTAGCGGGTGTGCATGGACAGTCGTGTCATCAACAAAATTACAATCAAATATCACTTTCTCATACCATGACTTGACGATCTTTTAGATCAGTTGTACGTTGTCATCGTCTTCTCAAAAATTTACTTACGGAGCAGTTATCACCAGGTAAAAATGTGACAAGGAGACGAGTGGAAAACCGCTTTCAAGACACGAGATGACCTTTATGAATAGACAATCATGTCTTTTGAGATGTCAAACGCACTCAGCACCTTCAAGCGCCTAACGAATCAAGGCTTTTGAGGTCATATTGGGAAATTTGTGATGGTCTACTTCGATGATATCTTGATTTATAGTAGATCTGAAAAAGACCACCAACAACACCTACAAGAGATATTCGAGGTCTTACGATCCGAATAACTAAACGCCCATCCCAAGAAGAGTCACTTCCTCAAACCAAATCTGTTTTTGGGTTGCATTGTGTATGGCACTGTTGACCTCATTTTTGGTGAGGTCTAGTCTTCCTCTTAGGGTTTAGGATCTAGCCTTAGGGATCTCCCTTTGACTATCTTAGAACCTTAGAAGTATGGGACCCGTCTCGTTTTAGAAATTGAACCTGCTTCTGTCCTCTTTTGTGGTTTTGTGTGTGTGGTATCGACTTCCAGCACTTAGAAGGGTGAAACCGACATGAGGAAACCCAAAAGGAATTCTTATAGAACCTTTCGAGCCTTAGGGTGGTGGCCTTTTGCACAATTCGCACTCCCGCGCGCACAAACTTCGCAATTCGGAGAGTTGACATATCTGATCGCCACAATTCACATTGCTTGCACCGTTACCTGTCGAAGACTCGAATAAACCTTTTGAAACGATCGATCGCGCGTCGAAATTTTATGAAATTTGAATTTTGACGTGTTTTTGACCTGATTGTCGGCGACGTTGTCCGAGCGACCCCGGATGACAAAACGGACTGCACCAACACGTCCGGAACGTTGATTTTGCCTAAAGAGGACACCCATTTTGTTACGACGCCGCGCGTGAATAAATCGCATATGATTTTATATATATATATATATATATACATTAAATTTATATAAACCAAATTATTTCTTTTCCTCTTTAAGCCCTAAATCTCTAAACTCACGCACCCGAGCTCTGCCTCCCTTCCCTCTCCCGTTCACGTGCCCGGCCTTTCCCTTTCTCGGTCTCAAGCCAATCGAGCTCCTCCTCCTTCACGCGAGAGAAAGTTGACTTCTCATTCGTCCTTGCCCGACACTTTCTGCCCGCGGCCTTCCTTCCCGAAGCCGTACCAGTCTCCTTAGCTGTGGTTTTCCTTTTCTTGGTAGTTTGACTCTGAGAAGCTTGCTCCCTGGTACACTCGAATAAAAAATTCTCTTCTTCCCGATGCTTCCCTCGCTGCCACTAGGTTGACCGCTCGGTCCTAGATGTTTCGGTTGCTTCGCCTTCTGTGAGCAGGGAATGCGTTCTTTTTTTTCTTTGGCCCGATTCGAGTGTCGCGGGTGGTCGGTGTGATCTCCTTTCTCTTCTCCTCTCTTCTTTGCATATAAACTTAATTACTTTTGGAATTTTTTGGGGAGGTTGTTGAAAAAAGTTTGCAAAAAAAAAAAAAAGAGGAGAGGANACATTCTGCCTCTTCCCCTCTCTTCTCTGCCTATAAACATTGTTCCTTTTGATCTTTTTTGGGTTGTTGAAAAGTTTGCAAAAAAAAAAAAAGAAAAAAAGAGTAGAGTAGAGATTTTTGGCTGTGAGAGGAGTTCAGGGAGGAGATTTCTGTGAGGGCATCTCTTTGAGGTGATTTTTTGTGTTAGGGTGCTTTACATTTGCATTAAGAAGGTACCCTTCTTCCCCCCTTTTTCTCAGTGCTCTGTTTCTTTTCAGTTNATTTATATAAACCAAATTATTTTTATTTTCCACTTTAAGCCCTAAATCCCTAAACTCAAGCATTCGAGCTCTGCCTCCCTTCCCTCTCCCGTTCGCATGCCTGGCCTTTCCCTTTCTCGATCTCGAACTAATCGAGCTCCTCCTCCTCCACGCAAGAGAAAGTTGACTTCTCAATCGTCCTTGCCCGACACTTTCTGCCTGCGGCCTTCCTTCCCGAAGCTTTGTCAGTCTCCCTGAGCTGTGGTTTTCCTTTTCTTGGTAATTTGACTCTGGGAAGCTTGCTCCCTGGTACACTCGAATGTCAAATTTTCTCTTCTTCTCGATGCTTCCCTCGCTGCCACTAGGCTGGCCGCTCGGTCCTAGATATTTCGGTTGCTTCGCCTTCTGTGAGCAGGGAATGCATTCTTTTTTTCTTTGGCCCGATTCGAGTGTCGTGGGTGGTCGGTGTGATCTCCTTTCTCTTCTCCTCTCTTCTCTGCATATAAACTTAGTTCCTTTTGGAATTTTTTGGAAGGTTGTTGAAAAAAGTTTGCAAAAAAAAAGAAAAAAGAGGAGAGTAGTAAAGATTTTTGGCTGTGAGAGGAGTTCAGGGAGGAGATTTCTGTGAGGGCATCTCCTTGAGGTGATTTCTTGTGTTGAGGTGCTTTACATTTGCATTAAGAAGGTGCCCTTCTTCCCCCCTTTTTCTCAGTGCTCTGTTTCCTTTCGGTTTCCTCTTTGCCGAGTCTTTGAACTTGGCTCTGTTGGATCATACAACATGCTAATGAAGTTTCCTTTCTTGTATTTTGAGATATTCAACATGCTTTACTTTCATGTATTTCAAGATATTCACTTTACGAGCACGTNCTTTCAGTTTCCTCTCTGTCGAGTCTTTGAACTTGGCTCTGTTGGATGATACAACATGCTAGTGAAGTTTGCTTTCTTGTATTTTGAGATANTAACGTACTAGTGAAGTTTGCTTTCTTGTATTTTGAGATATTCAACATGCTTTACTTTCATGTATTTCAAGATATTCACTTTACGAGCACGTGGTAATTCTATTTTAGGAGGTTTTAAAGGCATGAGGGCATGGCTCTAACTTTCATTGTGGCTTAATATTGGAGGTCTTAGTTACAGCTTGGTTTTTGACTCTCACTTGGNTAACATGCTTTACTTTCATGTATTTCAAGATATTCACTTTAAGAGCATGTGGTAATTCTATTTTGAGAGGTTTTAAAGGCATGAGGACATGGCTCTAACTTTCATTGTGGCTTANCAAGAAGGTACCCTTCTCCCCCCCTTTTTCTCAGTGCTCTGTTTCCTTTCGGTTTCCTCTCTGCCGAGTCTTTGAACTTGGCTCTGTTGGATGATACAACATGCTAGTGAAGTTTGCTTTCTTGTATTTTGAGATATTCAGCATGCTTTACTTTCATGTACTTCAAGATATTCACTTTACGAGCATGTGATAATTCTATTTTGAGAGGTTTTAAAGGCATGAGGACACGACTCTAACTTTCATTGTGGTTTAATATTGGAGGTCTTAGTTACAGCTTGGTTTTTGACTCTCACTTGGCTCGGTTTAGTTCCTGTGGTTTTCCCTGGCTTGAAATGTATGCTACGAGAAAATTTATTTAATTTGGAAAATGTTGTAGCTTGTTTTGAGGGCTTGGTTTATCCCCTCGTGAGGCATCTTCCCTGCTAAAAAATCTGTTGGAATCGTTGTATGCTTGGAATATTTAGACATGCAGGTCGTTCCTTGACTTTGAATGGCTCGGTTTTACCTACAGGTGGCTGTAACTTTAATTTCCGTTAAAGCCTGAATTTATATCAATGCTTGGGCCTTGTTTTAATCTTGTTGAGCTCTGTTTCTGCTTTTGGTTCTTGTTGAGCTCTTTTGGTTCTTGTTGGGCTCGGTTTGGCAGGGTTTGGAGTCTTGGTTTTGGAATTGAAATGAATAGAGCTCTATCCTTTATAGAGGCCTGAATTTTAATATTATTGGGTTTGGTTTTGGCCCCTAATGGGCTCGGTTTTGGTATCCCACCGGTGTCTTGGCTCAGATATATGTGTGGTGGATGAATTTATTTTGATTCGCAATAATTCTGTAGTTGTTCTTGTGTAAGACATGTGTCGTTCCTATATTTTGATGTCTCAGGGGTATGGAAATGTTTTCTTTCTACTATTTTGTTGTAACTTGAATTCGAACCTTAGCTGTGGCTCGGTTTTGGCTTGATTTTGGCTTAAAATGGCCAGAACTTTATTTTTTATGGAAGCCTGGATTTTAATATTGCTGGGCTTGGTTTTGGTCCTTGTTGGGCTCGGTTTAAGGCTGATTTGGGGTGTGGCTTTGTTTGTTTTGACCATTGCTGGGCTCGGTTTTGGATTGTGGTGGTTCTATTTTGGCCATTTGATGGTTGCGGTTTTAGACCTTGTTGGACTTGATCTTATCTTTGGGATGGCCTTGTTTGAGCTTGCGGTGTGGTTCAGCTTGGATCTTGCCAGATTCTAATTTGGGGTGATGTGTGCCTTGGTTTAGGAGTTCGGTTGACCCTCTTTGCCTCCCCTTTTGGTCCTTACCCGTGAGGCCTATTGGAGGTCGTTGGGTGTGATTTGGTCCTTCTTGCTAGACTTGATTGGCTTAAATGTTATTGGTGGATTAAGTTTGCCATCCCAAAAATTATATTCGCTTTAGTTATCCTCTTATGTTTGCCAAGAAAGCATAGTAGTCATTGATGGTTCTTTTGGTTGCCTTAGCCGTAAGCCCCTTTGTGCCCTGGGTTGTTATAGTTGTGGGCCTTACTTGTGCCTTAGGTTGCCTCTGGTCGCGGGCTTTAGCAGCAGCTCTTTGCTGCCTTAAACCGTAAGCTTTAGCAGTTCTTTTCTGGGCCCTTTGTTGCCTTAACTGTAAGCCTTACTTGTTGTCTCTTGGGCTGCCTTTGGTTATGGGCCTTGGCAGCTGTCCCTTGCTTTAGCCGTGAACCTCTTTTGTCCCCGTTCCTTGCCTTGGCCGAGAGCCTTGGTGGCTGCTTCCTCCTCTCTATTGACCCTGGCCGTGAGCGTTTATGTGGTTTTATGGAAAGATTTCATGCTTATTTAATGTATGAGGCTATCTATTAATCTGAAAGTTTGAGAATTTTGATTTTGGTATGAGTTTGGAAATATCGATGGTGGTTTCCCCGCTATCACTTTCTTTTGAAGTTTGAGAGATTTTAAATCTCATTTTTGGAAAAGCATTTGGTGGACTCGATCAATCCTATGTCTTTAGGGTTTGAGAAAATTAGCGCAAGGGTGCCCCTTTATGTTCGTTAGGAAAAACCTCGGGCCCTACTTCTCCAGGTTTTTTCGATACGAGTTTTGAGAACTGATCCATTCTCCTTTTTTTTGGTGTTTTAGATGGATCAGTGTCTCCTCTCTCTCACCCCATTTTTGTTCTTTTCTTTCCTTGCTTTCTTATTCGATTTTCGATGCTTATGTCTGATGCATAAGTGTCCACGTATAGCCTTTTGTTATACGTGAGGTTTTTCGATGCTTATGTCCGATGCATAAGTGTCCGCGTATAGCCTTTTGCTATACGTGAATCCTTTTTGACGCTTATGTCCAATGCATAAATGTCCACATATAGCCTTTTGCTATACGTGAAACCATCGAGCAAGGTCGCAAGTAGTCGTTTTGAGGCGTACAGAATAAAGGCACACCGAAGATAGAGCAGAAAGATGCCCTATCCTATAACATCAATATCCAGACATTTGATGAACAATAGGATATGGTATCCTTCGCCGACATAAGTCTAGCGGGAGTTGACTCGAACCTCCTCAGATGATTGACAGTCCCACGCCCAACAGTGTAATCAACTCGTTGACAACGAAAATTTTGAAAAAATATATATATAAGTTTTGATAAACCCTTTTTCAAGCAAAAACATACTTTTCTACGAAACAAAATTAATAACTCTTCTTTGCATGTTTAAAATTTGTATGCATGTTAAAAAAAAACATAAAACATACTTTAAAGCTGGTTGTCCACCTGACGAATACCTGTTTAGGCTGGGAAATAGCCCTCTAAGTGAGGTTCAAGACACCCTTCTAGACGAGTGGCAGGTTCTATACATTCGGGTGACCGAGTAGCCTTCGTGGACCCTCGAGAATAAATATACAGCTGAGCCTAGTCCCATACGAGTGCTTGCGGTCCCCGTCATCCGAACTTTTCGTTGTTTTGTTTTATCGAAGCTTTGAGACAGGACACTCGTGTTACTTTTCCTTTCTTNTACAAACTTTCTTTTAGTGCCGATAATCTATTGCGTTTTTTATTTAATGAGTCTTTTCAAATCCCATCTCCTTCTACAATGACTTATACCAGTGTCTTGGTTGAGCTTCTAGTAAGGTCACCATCTCGTTCCCATGAAGCCTTTGACTTTTCTGACGCTCCTGCTCCTGTTACATCCTTGGTGCCTGTGTCTCCAAAATCTCATCCCCCGTATTCATTTGCAAATGTTGTTTGTGGTTGAATGCTAAGGATGTTCTCCCCTCTCCACTCAANGCTCGTCATGTAGGTGAGCTTGGAGCTAGCGCGGTGGGCAGCACGACCATCTTCAACAGCAGAACACGTCTTCCCCAACAAAACCATTCCTTTCCTAAAAAAACAACAACAATCCATAGGATTTCGAGGTTGTTTGCCTAGCACAACATAAATCCTCCACATTTTCCTTAAGCGTTTGTATAGCTCTGCTGTACGATTTAAGCCCTAACTCGTTCTAGGTTCCGAGGTTGTCGTCCCTGACGTAAACCCTCATATCTTCTAGGCAATTTGAGTGACTCTGTCACGCAAATATAAGCCCTAGACGTAAACCCTCATATATTCTAGGCGAATTGTGTGACCATGTCACGCAAATATAAGCCATAATTAAATAAAATTGGCAGGATGAAACCTCTTAATAATTTCTTCTCAAAATTGAAGCCAAACCATAGGATAAACTGGAAAGCCACCGAGGTTCGCCTCCGGATTATGGCCTCCCCTAGTTTCTCTTCATTTGGATTCCTCAACAATGTTCCAGGTTCGAGCATTTCCCCTTTCACACCTCTTCGTCCGATTTCGTTGAAAAGTTTTATCCTTTTGACTTCCTTGAAAATAGTATTCTCTGATTTTTATCGAGAGTTTTCTTAGGTGAATTCGGTCATTTAAGATGTAATTAACTATAGGGGTTTGCCCTTATAGGAAGTTTTTCCAAACCCAGCCTAAAATAAACACTATTTAATTCTTTGTATAATTATCGGCAAATAAAACGGTTTTGCAGCTTACGATTGCCTCAATTTCTTAGGTAGGAACTTGTCGGCAAATAAAACGGTTTTGCAAACCAAACGGATGTCATATATTTCTTAGTTTATTTAATCGAGCCTGATCCTCAAGTCTTGTGTTTATCTCTCGGGATAGATACAAGATTTGAGGTAGAGCGTTCTTTTATTTAAGCTGTGGAAAATATGAGGTCAGTTTGATTTCATATTTTTCTAAGATTATATATATATATATATAAATTAAAATGTCCTTTCGAAGCGGGCGACGAGAATTCACTTCCAGCGACCGACAGCTTCTTACGGACAACTTTTGAACAAATCACCCACCAAATTTTTAACTTTCCCCCTTTTAGCGCCGATAGGCACGAGGATACAAATGGACCCAACAAAAATCGAGGCAATCGTAAGCTGGACCAAGCTGCAACCTTTAACCGAGCTTCGACAATTTTTGAGGCTAGTCTCCTACTGAAGATTTGTTTGCAATTTCAGCACTATCACTGCCCCCCTCACAGAGCTGTTGAAACGAAAAGAATTCACATGGACGGTGACCACATAAAGGAAAAGGTCACTCAAGCTCGAATTCTTGCCTTACCTGATTTCAACCAACCATTCAAGGTGACTAAACGAAAAGAATTCACATGGACGGTGACGCTTGCAGCATAGGCATCCGCTTTGAACTATGTCAAGGTAGTCACCTCATAGCCTATTTGAGCGAAAAACTAAATGAGACTAGACGATGTTGACCTTATTNGGAAGATTTTGTTGAATTCATGCTTCCTTTGGTTGAGATGGAGCAAACAATGCTGAAATAGATAGAATACCTTACTAAAATGCTTTAAGTGATCCACTTTTGTTATAAACCAGAAAATCATCAAATTCAACTTCAAAAAGCCTAACCAATTTAGATGTGTGTCTCTTGCATCCATTAGACTAGGTATGCAGAATCTAGCATATAAATTTGCCCTTCTTCGTAGAAAAATTTATCTTCAATAACCAGCTCTGAAGAAATTAACTTCTCCAAGCCCTCCAATATCACTTTGAAAAAGGGATACTTTTGGTACCATTGTCGAACATCTTCCTACACAATAGGTTCAATTTGCATTAAACTATTTAAACAAGAAAGTGTCAGAGCTAGCAAAGAGAGCATGTCAAAAATTTCATTGGAATATTTGATCATTAGGTTGAATTGTTACAGGCAATGCGGTCATATGAGACCTACTACAACTTCAAATAAATATGTGGATATTAAAGTAGTTTGCAGTCAACATGAAAAAAGTCTCCTTTTGAAGAAGTTAAGCATGATGATGTTTCACTGCTTGATGCACTGCCGAAAATTCGTGATAATTCTTATGAATTCATTTATATACAACAAGCCTCCCTTCCTACATTCATATTGCTCATATTACTCATCCAAGTATGGCCAAGCTAATGTAGGGGGATTTATTTATCTTCTTCTTAGGCAAAAGAAATTTATCATATTGTCTTTATCTCTATTAAAATTGGCATTTGACGTAATCAGTGCATATAAAACAAAAAAATTCTAAAAAAAAGAGGAATGAACTCATGGTCATAAAAATACCTATACAACTCAATGTTTGGCCAAGCTAATGTTTGGCTAATATACCTATACAACAAGCCTCCCTTCCTACATTCATATTGCTCATATTACTCATCCAAGTATGGTCAAGCTAATGTAGGGGCATTTGCTTATCTTTTTCTTCGGCAAAAGAAATTTATCATATTGTCTTTATCTCTATTAAAATTGTCATTTGACATAATTAGTGCATATAAAACAGAGAAATTCTAAAAAAAGAGGAATGAACTCATGGTCATGAAAATACCAA
>JXCR01041868.1:35599-75981 GCA_002079205.1 Phalaenopsis hybrid cultivar
GTAGCATAATCTCCACATGTCATCCAACTTTGTGGAGATCATAATGGGTGTTCCATAAGGCAAACTATAAAGTTGAACAATTAATAATTAAGGGACTATTAGTTTGCGGCGAAATGAGTGCACTACATTCTCTTTCAAAGAGTTTCATAAAGCCAAGTGTTTGCTCAGATGAATTTCAAATATAGAGAAAAATTAGAATGCATTTGAAATTCATTCTCTAATTCCTTTTCATGTATTTGGAATTCGCTAGATTCGGCCTAATCCCAAATAGATTGTTTTGTATAAAGTGTTTTTCACCACCATCAGCTACAACCCCCAACCGCCACCATCAGCCACCATCTCTGATGGCCGACGGCCGACCACCCACTGTTTTATAAATATTAGTGTTTGGTCGGATGAATTTCAAATGTAGAGTAAAATTACTAAGCAATTGAAATTCAATATCTAATTCATTTTTAATGAATTTTGAATTCAGTAGATTTGGCCTAATTGTAAATACGTCGTTTTGAACATTCTCTTTCAAGGACTTTCATAAAGCCAAGTGTTTGGTCAAATGAATTTCAAATGTAGAGTAAAATTAGAATGCATTTGAAATTCATTCTCTAATTCATTTTCAATGTATTTGGAATTCGCTAGATTCGGCATAATCCCAAATAGATTGTTTTGTATAAAGTGTTCTTCACCACCATCAGCTACAACCCCCAACCGCCACCATCGGCCACCATCTCTGATGGCCGACAGCTGACCACCCACTGTTTTATAAATATTAGTGTTTGGTCGGATGAATTTCAAATGTAGGTAAAATTCTGAGCAATTGAAATTCATTATCTAATTCGTTTTCAATGTATTTTGAATTCAGTAGATTTGGCCTAATTCTAAATACGTCGTTTTGTATAAAGTGTTGCTCACCACCTTCGGCTACAACCCACAATCGCCACCATCGGCCACGATTGTTGACAGCCGGCAACTGCCCAACCAAAGCTTGTTGGTCACATTTTACATTGATTTCATTTTAAATACGTCATTTTGTATAAAGTGTTGCTCACCACCATCGGCTACAACCCACAATCGCTACCATCGGCCAAGATTGTTGACAGCCGACAACTACCCAACCAAAGCTTGTTGGTCACATTTTACATTGATTTCATTTTTTTTTCAAACCAAACAATAAAATATGAAGTCATACATTAATTTTATATTGAACCGAATAACTTCAAAGTATTACAAATACAATATATTATTTTTACATTATATTCATTTTAAATTGCATTTTTTTCAGCAAATAAATAGCCCCAAGAAAATTTAAAATTTGCTTTCTAACGTCCTCATTCTCAATCACTAAGCACTAATATGCCAAACAAAAATTGATAACTCACCTGAGACTAAGTGAATATGCTCAATGGGTCGTTGTGGTAGAAACCCTTCTACCTCGTAGAAGAGCAGTGCAACTTCTTCAATAGTCATTGCAATTGTTCATCTCCAGGTTCACTAAATGCATGGAAAAAGTCATTTCTCCTTAAAAATAGGCCTAACAAGTTGAAGTAACTTTTTTTACGCAGCATCTAAAATTACACATGTTAGTCATGGTTTCATGCATTCGTTGTTGGTGTGCCATAGTTCTTTAGCATATGACTATTCCCGTCTTTAATCATTTGACATAGTTCTTTAGCATATGACTATTCCCGTCTTTAATCATTTGACATAGGTAAGAATGGTGATACGACACTACAAACTTATCATGTACGTATAGTCTAAAAAAATTAATGTAAACAATGTCAAGTAGAACTATCTCATGCGACTTCTCATCAATGGAGCATCTAAAATTAGACATGATAGTCATGGTTTCATGCATTCGTTGTTGGTATGCCATAGTTCTTTAGCATATGACTATTCCCGCCTTTAATCATTTGACATAGGTAAGAATGGTGATACGACACTCCAAACTTATCATGCAGGTATAGTCTAAAAAAATTAATGTAAACAGTGTCTAGTAGAACTATCTCATGCGACATCTCATCAATGGAGTATTTAGTGATTGTAAATGACGTTGACGATCAATCCTAATCTCAAACCCCTTCTAAATTCAACTCAAGTATGATGTTCAATCTTTCTCTGTATAGCCATGCATCCAGCAATAATCACAAAATTTCTTTAAAGCGTTTGGGTAAGGTGAAAATGCAAGTTTTGGAGTCTTACATGTCTCTTTGCCCTTTTTTTTCTTCTTTGAGGAACTAAATCCTTACTTCGGTGGTTCTAGTGCTTTCTCATCAATGGAGTATTTAGTGATTGTAAATGACCTTGACGATCAATCCTTATCTCAAACCCCTTCTAAATTCAACTCAAGTATGATGTTCAATATTTCTCTGTATGGCCATGCATCCGGCAATAATCACAAAATTTCTTTGAAGCGTTTGGGTAAGATGAAAATGCAAGTTTTGGAGTATTACATGTCTCTTTGCCCTTTTTTTTCTTCTTTGAGGAATTAAATCCTTNGAGACTCAGGGAGAAGTTCCCAATAAGATTTCAAGCCCTAGGAAAATCACTTCAAGACTTTATCATCACACACTCACCAAATGCACAGAATTCACTAAATTGCACAAGATCGGACTTAAATTGTGCCTAAAGATGGGTGAAAATACGAACTTTTCCGGACGACCTCCGACGACAAAATTGACTGGGTCAACGCATTCAGGACACCAATTTTGGTAAGAAGAGACACCTATATTGCCATATTTCCGACACGACCAAAATTGCACGCAAACCGATAAATTTGTCAAAACAACTTCCGACGGTGAAACAGACCGCGCCAGTGCGTCCGGAACGTCAGAATTACTTAAAAAGAACATCCATGTTTAATATGCTATGACGCACGAATAAAAAAGACGAATCAAATTTTATTTTTCATAATATTTGATATTTTTATACTTATATCACTAATTATAATCTAATTTAAACCCTAAACCCTATTTACACCTCTACCCGCACATTTGGCCTTTCGTTCGACCGGTCCTGTGGCTCGAATAGCTGTTGCGCTCGGCTCCTCTCCCTCTCGTCCGTGCCCTAGCTCTTATGCAAGATCCACGCGGCCACCTTCTCTTCTCCCGGTCGATCTTTCGGCTCTCCAATTATAGGGAGCGAGCTGGCCGACCTTTCTCCTTCTCGAGGTTGTACGCTCTCCCTCTTTATTGTCACGATTCCATCCCTGTTGTTCTATTCGGCCTTAAAGCGGTGGTTGGTGGCTCTCTCCCCTCTCTTCTTTGCCTATAAAAGGGCTTCCGAGCTTACTGTTTTAGGTTGTTGAAAATTTTTGGAGAGAAAGGAGAGTAGTGGCTTTTGTGCTGTTCGAGAGACTGCATTTTTCTTCTTTGCTGTTCGAGAGGCCGTCTCCTTCTTTGTTGTTCGAGGCTTTAGGAAAGAATTCTCTACCAAAATTTTCTTGCGGGTAGGATCTATTGTGTCGGGAGCTAGAAACCGTGGGTGGCTATTTGCGTGAGGCCTCGGGAAGGATTTCTGTGAGAGTGTTTTCTTCAAATTATTTTATAGTGTTTTGCTTTAAAGCTACACTAGAAAGGTATTCTTCTCATTCTTCCTATTCCATTTTATTTAGGATGGCATTTTGAAGCATCTCTATCCTCTTACAAAGATTAATGGAAGTATGACTTAGTTTATTTTGAGGTTTAGGCATTGATACATGTTAGATTCAGTGAAAGGAAAGCATGTATGGCTGCCTTTATTTTTTTTGCTTGAAATACTTGGAAACATTATATTGGTAGCTTGGAAATGAAGTTTGCCCCCTCTAGAAATGCATGCTGAAGGAAATCTTTATGTGAAAGGATTATTTTGGTTGCCATGTTTCCTGTTATTTCCTTATTCGAATCATATGAGGAACGAAATGTTGATTTGGGGCATGATTCTTAAGCTCTCTATTATTATCACCCATGTTCAAATATATGTTGGAATTCTTTTACATTTATTCGTTCCTTTTCCTTGTTCAAAGTATATGTTGGATGCAAATTCTGGAACTTAAGGCTTTGTGGAATCTAATTCTTGGTGTCTCTGTTTTGGCCCATTTTAAGGGCTCGGCTTTGGCTCTTTGGAGTTGGAGCCTTATTGGAAATTCTCTCTGTTTTGCCCCTACCTTTGGGTTTGGTTTTAGCTTCCTTTTGGATTGAATGTTGGCTGGAAAGTATATTTTTGTTTTAACCCATTTGGTGGACTTTGGTTTTTGATTTCTTTTCGGATTAAATGTTAGTTCGAAATTATATCCTATTTTGGTCCATTCGTTGGGTGCGGCTTTGACTCTTTTGAGATGGATTCTTGTTGGAAATACTGATCTGTTTTCCCATTAGGTGGGTGTGGTTTTTTGCTTGAATTATATCCTTTTCACTAGCTTTTATGAGGGGTTTAATTTGGTTTAAGAAAATGAATTTGTTTGACTCAAAAATACATCTGTTATGGGTTTTCTTTTTGTCGGGTTTGTTGAGCTAAAAAAAAATGAATTCTGGTTTGCCCTTTGTGTTGGGCTTGGTTTGCCCCTGTGTTGGGCTTGGTTTGCCCCTGTGCTGGGCTCGGTTTGGGCTCCTTTTTGGTGATTTATGTTGGCTGAAATCCCTTATATGTCTGGACCATTCTCTGTGCTCGGTTTGCCCCTTTGGTGGGCTTGGTTTGGGCTCCTTTTGGTGATTTTTGTTGGCTGAAATCTCTCACTGTTTGGACTATTCCGTGGGCTTGGTTTGACACTTTTGTTGGGCATAGTTAGGTTGAGGCTTCCCCTTTAATGTCTCCTCCTCTTGAGATTTTTATTGGTAATCAAGTTTGTCATTCAAAAATTCACGATTTCGATATCTATCTATATGTGGTGATGTTTGGTACAAGTAAATTAACTTATTATCATTCTTGTGTGATGAAAATGGGTTCGATCTTAATGATCTATAATATCTTGTCAATTCACTCTCTTATGTATTTAAAATGTATTATAATGGTGTTACTTATGGTGATTTCCTTTTCTGTTGCTTTGGCCGTGAGCCTTATTTGATGTTTATGGCCTTCATGGCCTTCCTCTTGCTGTCTTTGCTCATGAGCCTAAAGGATGAATATCTTCCTCTTGTTGTCCTTTACCCGTGACCCTTACTGTTGTGGTTCATGTTGTATTTGGCTGGAGTTTAATTCGGGTGGGAGTTTTCCTCTTGCTGCCCCTTTATCCGTGCGCCTTAATTGATGATTTCTTCATGGATTATTTCAATTTTGGACCTGATGAACTATATGATAAAAGTATCATTCACCAACATAAAACTAGAGGGGACCCGTACCTTCTTAGGTTGTTGGTGGTCCTATGCCCGACGGTGTAATCGACTCGTGAACAACTATTTTTTTCTTAAAACTGATAAGAACAGATACAATATTTTATAAAATATTTTCACTACAAAAATTGATATAACTCTCCTTTTGTATGCCTGAAATCTATATGCATGCCAAAAAAATAATAAATTATATATATATCATAAGTTGGTTGTCCACCTGTTGATTACCAGTTTTGGGCTAAGGAGTACCATTTTAAGTTAGGTTTAATAGGACATCCTTCTAACAGAATGACAGGCTTTATACATCCAAGTGACCGAGTAGCCTTCGACGTCCCTCGAGTACAAATATATACTTGAGCCTAGCCCCGACCCGAGTACTTGTAGTCCCCTATTTTTGAATTTTCCGTACGTTTTATTGGATTTTGGACAAAACACTCGTGGTCTCTTTTCTTCGGGATTTTCTCGAGGTTTTGATAATTTTATTTAAATGATTATTTCTCAATTTTCTCGAGTTTTTCCTAGCAATGTCTTTCTTTTGTTTATACAGTGAATAATAGCTAGCTTAAAGGAGCAGCAGGCCTCCCAAATATACAGATGTGATTTATATTGCAGTTTTTTTTTATTTCATAGCATGTTGTATTACCCTCCTAGCATGTTATACTGTTTTTCCTAGCACGATATACTGTTCTTTCAGCATGTTATACTGTTCTTTTTCTTTATTGTATGAAAACAAGAGAAGCTCAAACGCAACTTTTGAATAAATCATTGTGGCGTACTTCGTCGGAGTTTTTGTATCCTTAAGATTTACTTCTGAGATAATTATCTTATGTTGAAACTCTATAATGTATTCCTACACAAACTCCATTTGCCATAAACTCATGTTATGCCACTTCTTCCGACAATCAGATTCAAAAAATTTAGTTTCGGGTAACCTAAGTACCATATAGGCCGGGTGGTTAGAGTCAAAATTGTATTGGGCTAATTTAAATAACCCAAAATTAATCTAAAATTGGCCGGATTAATATTATGGTTCAGGCTTTGAAAGGATAGAAACATATCATTAAAATACAAATGCATATTATTGAGCTAAATGGATCATATTTAGGCTACTAAGACCATATTGATTCAAAAAACCATATAGATCATGTAAAACATAAATTAGACAGGTTGGTTTCAACTTATACAAATTCAGGTCAAACATTTTAACCGTATAATTAATGGGCCAGGTCAAACTCGAACTCTACTCAGCACTTGAATTGAAATCCCAATAAAAAACCTTAGATAAGTTGAACTTAAAATATAATTCATACAAAAATTCTCTAAAATGAATTTAAGTTTAACTTCAGACTTATCCAAAGAAGTTTTAAAGATCTCAAAGTTACTAAACCTTGTTGCGATTTAAAGACAAATCCAATGATCCAACCTTCTAAGCATTGATCTCCTGTGTATGATGTCCACTTAAAAATTCAAATAAACCCAAAGACACTTAATGATATACTTCTCGATCTCAATGGTGTAATATGAGAATAATCAGCAATGCAACTTAGCGAAATAGGATTATCATCTCTTTGATCTTTCAAAGATCTACTACCCAAAGAGCAATCATTAGAAGATTAGATTATTTGCCTACTAAATATGATCCCGATGTCACATNCATTACCTACTCACAACCGAGTTCGCCCTCTTCACAGATTATGAAGCTCTAAAATTTTTAAACAGTCAAAACAAAATCAAATGTTGCTACGCTATCTAGGTAGAATTCTTAGTGTTCTTTTGGTTTGTAGTTAAACACAAAGCCGAAAATCAGAACCGCGTTAAAAGAACCACAGTGGCGGGAGAAACCTCAGGGGTAGTTCTATAAAATGGACAACTATTTGTTCTGCCAAAACAAATTATGTATTCTGCCAAAACAAATTATGTATTCCTCGATGCTCACTACGAGAACCTATCATCCAGAAGAACCATAGTGGCAGATTGACCGACTATTTTGACAGAGATAAAACTCTTGCACTCGTGAGAGAACTTTTTTTTTTGGCCTCGACCAACACGAGATGTAGAGCAACACGTCCGACAACATAAGATTTGTCAAAACATGGGGCTTAAATAAAAGATTGCACACACCTTTACCGGTCCCTGAAGCACCTTGGGTCGATATCAGCATGGATTGTGTCTTAGGGCTTCCACGGACACAAAGAAATAAGGATTTTGTCATGGTAGTAGTTGACCGCTTTTTGAAGATGGCGCATTTCATCATCTGCCATCGGACATTAGAAGTATCTCATATTGCCGATTTGAACATCCGCGAGATCGTTCGACTTCACGGCATTCCCAGAACCATTACTTTCGATCAGGACGTTAAATTATTGAGCCACTTCTGGTGGACCCTCTGGAGCAAGTTAGACACTAAACTCCAATTTAGTTTCGCAGTACATCCTCTGACAGATGGGCAGACTAAAGTCGTTAATAGAAGCTTTGGGAATCATCTTCATTGCTTCATTAGGAAAAACATCAAACAATGGGATCTCATTCTCAATAGATCAACAAGCCATAACACAAGACAAACGTCATTCGAAATTGTGTACGAAAACAATCCGATCACACCCCTTGAGTTGCTTTAATTCTTTCCCCAACAGATCTCAACGAGGATTCTACAGAACATGCTTATCAAATTCAACAACTCCACAACAAAGTTGGGGAAACAATTTCTAAGCAAAAATACAAATATCAATCTCAAGCAAACAAGTCCAACAAAAAAGGTAATATTTCAAGAAGGTGACCTCATATGGATTCGTCAAAAGAAAAAATTATTTCCTATAGAAGTTTACAACAAACTAAAGCCTAGAGCCAATGTACCTTTCTGCATTTTTAAAATTAAACGACAACACATACAAAATTGACTTGCCAAGATACTCCAAAATTTCAATAACATTAAATGTCGCGGATCTCACTCCATACTACGAGGAACCAAAAGCTTCGAAAAAAGATGTTGAAATTCCCCAAAATGTGCTACACCCAACGATCGCGTCTTGGCCGTTTGAGCCACTCTGACACACAGATATAGTGGGTCCAATAGATCATCCATCTTCAAAAGGACATCGATTCATACTTGCAGCAACATACTACTTTTCGAAATGGGCAGAGGCAGTGTCGTTGAGGGAGGTCACAGCGCACCATGTTCTTCAATTTTTCAAGACTCAGATTGTATACCGCTTTGGTGTTCCCCGCAGAGTCATTTCAGATAACGGTTCAGCGTTCAAGAGTACTAAAATCAACAGATATAGTGGGCCCAATAGACCCTCCATCTTCTAAAGGACATCGGTTCATACTCCCAACGATCGCGTCGTGGCCATTTGAGTGCTGAGGCACATATATAGTGGGCCCAATAGACCCTCCATCTTCTAAAGGACGTCGGTTCATACTCGCAGCAACAAACTACTTTTCGAAATGGGCAGAGACAGTGTCGTTGAGGGAGGTCACAGTGCACCATGTTTTTCAATTTTTCAAGGCTCAGATTGTATACCGCTTTAGTGTTCCCCGCAGAGTCATTTCAAATAACGGTTCAACGTTAAAGAGCACAAAAATCAACAGATATAGTGGGCCTAATAGACCATCCATCTTCTAAAAAACATCGGTTCATACTCGTAGCAACATACTACTTTTCGAAATGGGCAGAGGCAGTGTCGTTGAGGGAGGTCACAGCGCACCATGTTCTTCAATTTTTCAAGACTCAGATTGTATACCGCTTTGGTGTTCCTCGCAGAGTAATTTTAGATAACGGTTCAGCGTTCAAGAGTACTAAAATCAACAGTTTTGTCAAGCGACCTGGGATAGATTGGAGATATTCCACCATCTATTACCCGAAAGCGAATGGGCTAGCGGAGCCCTTCAACAAGACTCTCATACAAATCTTAAAGAAGACAATAGATGACAACAAGAGAAGATGGCATGAGGAGTTATAAGAATCGTTATGGGCGTACAGGACGACGTTCAGAACCCGACTCAGTCTACACCCTACGCCCTAGTGTATGGGTCTGAGGTCGTGCTTCCCCTAGAGGTGCAATTACCCTCTCTCAGGATCGTCGTAGCCAACAAAATCACGACAGAAAAGAATGTCAGGCTCCGACTCGAAGAACTAGAAAGCCTCGAAGGGAAGCGACTCGCACCACAGCAGAACCTCGAGTTATACCAAGCAAAAAAGATACAAGCCCACGACAAGGTGATCTGCCCAAGAACGTTCAAAGTCGGCGACTCAGTCCTCGTCCTCAGAAGACACATTCTTGCACACTGCAAGATAGGAGGAAAATTTGAACCGACTTGGGAGGGACCGTTCGTGGTCGATTGGCCCATGTTGTCAATAAATGAACGATATTTCAAAAAGTACTACGCATCGTGACGTTTCGAGGGACTTAGTTGCGAAACCTAAGATATGCCGATGTGAAATTATGTGTAACTGGGTCCAAAAAATAAAAAGAAGGAAATATAATGAAAATGATAAAATGATTTCTTTTGAATAAAATTACATTCTCTTCGCGTTGAAATCTGAATCTCCTGAAATAAATTGACATCTACATACTTGAAATGGAATGTGAACATGATTTTAAAAACAATAGTTAATATTAAATAAGTATTGTTCATGTTCGGTTTGAATTTTAGCACACTAACGTTTCTCCTGTCTTTTGCAGGAAAATGTCGGACAGAGTACTTATTTTCTCCTTTAAAAACGGCATCAAACTCGCACTCGACGAGGAAAAGGTGGCAGAGGGTGCCATCATAGACTTTGACCTGGACTTTGAACAGGTGAAGATGGACTATGAGGGGCACCTGTTGAAGGTAGTCAATTCAGAAGAAACAGAAGGCTGAAAACAGTACTCACCTTCAAAGGCAAAGAAAACACTACAGTAACAAATAAAAGAAAATTTGGAAATGATGAAGAGGTCTTGGGAGCAAACAGCCTGACAATCAAGACCATACAAATGAAGTCCATGGTCTTGACAATAGAGGGAAGTCTCATCAGTGCTTCGTTACAGGAGGTCCCAACAGACACATCCAGGAGGATATCACTTTCACGTACGCAACGACGCAACCTGAGACGTCGCAAGCTCTTGATGCAGGACCGCTTGGAGAAAAGGATAGCCGAAGAAGCAGCTGCAATAGATGTCCCGGTGTCACAGAAGAAAGAACAAGTCCATGACCAGCCAGTAAGGGATGTCATTCCCCAGCCTCCAATAAAGCAGACAAAAGCCTACTTTGCCAGAACACGTACCAGCCAAGCCCCACAAGGATCGTGTCACGGTTCCGGTAATGCAAAACCAAGAAGATCAACAAAAGATCGAGTCTTACACTCCACGACTTACTAAACCAAGGCGAGTACAGATAATCTCAGTAGAGGAGCTGAAGAAGTTTCAAAGGGTTCGAAAGCAGAATTTTGAGCACTTTCAAAGAATTCGTGGAAAATATGTCAACATTCTGGAAGGACTAGAGCTGCCCTTGTTGGTGGTCTCTAAATTTTGACGTAAACCCCTTGTTGGTGATCCTTTGACGTAAACCCCTTGTGGTGGTCCTTTAACTTAAACCTCTTGTTGGCGGTCTCTAAATTTTGACTTAAACCCCTTTGTTGGTGGTCCTTTGAAGTAAACCCCTTATTGGAGGTCCTTTCACGTATTTTGACGTAAACATCTTGTTGGTGGTTATTTGACGTAAATCCCTAGCTGGTGGTCTCTTAATTTCGACATAAACTACTTGTTGGTGGTCCTTTGACTTAAACCCCTTGTACGTGGCATTCTTTATGGCAAAAAACCCTTGATGGTGGCCCTCTTTTTGGCGTAAACTCTTTGTTGGTGGCCCTCTTTTTGGCATAAACCTCTTTGTTGGTGGCCCTCTTCTGACGTGAATCCCTTGCTGGTGATCGTTTCTTTTAGCATAAATTCCATGTTGGTGACCCCGTACTTCCTTTTTCAAAATGATCTCCTCATTCAATTAAATTTACAATAATCAAACGACGCAAGCATATGACGAATACCTTCGTCCCCAGCGAAACTTTTGAAGATCTTCAATAAGCACGTCTTTGGGTTGGAAATCCCCTCATGGAAAATCTTAACTGAAATTTTGATTTTGACTATGGATCGATTCATTCTGAGTATGGTGTAATAATATGGTTCTTTTGATCGTATTGGTCACTTCGGTCAACACCAATACGCATTGTGTGATTGTTCAACACACCACATCTATTGGGGGTCCATTTGTTTACCTCATTTTTAGTGAGGTCTTAACTTCCTACTCCTAGAACCTAAAAATCTAGTCTTAAGGGTTCCTTATTGACCATTCTAGCGGACCAGTAATGGAGCCTACCTATCATAGAACTTCGAGTCATATCTTGACTCATTTTTGTGCAGGCCTCACATGAATAGTCCCAAGCACTCGACTCATAGTTGTAAGGGCTAAGGTCTAACATGTAGAGGGTCCGAAAATGACTTCCCAAAGGATCAGATGGCCATAGGTGAACCCGTCATAACTCGAACACTCGTGACTGCCGCAATTCACGCACTCGCTACACCACGCACGAAGTTTACACATTTTTTGGTCCAATCGTCGGCAAACTTGTCCAGAAGACCCCGGATAACGAAACGGACCGCGCCGACGGGTCCGGAACATCAACTTTAGTTAGGAATGACACCCATATTGCTAGGGTTACGTGCGCGCGCAAATGACACGGAAATCGATGCGCATTCTTTTAGCAGGACGCGGGCCCGGGCTCAACCCAGGATCGACTCGGGCTCGATTTGGGCCAGGCTCACAGATTTCGAATTTTAAATTTTAAAATTCAGGTGGGTTATTTAAAACTGATATTAATTGAAAATAATTGTGTTATTATTTTCCAATTAAGCCTCATACAACAAAGGAAACTATTCAATTTCCCGCCAAAGCTCTCAGGTAACAGCTCGCTCAACTTCGGCTATACAAATTAGCCCCGTATCTTCCCCGGAGAGGATTCCTCATTTGATCATCTCCCGCACTCGCCTGCTCGATCCCGATCTCCCGCACTCGCCAGCTCGCCTCTTCCTTGCATCAAAGAAGATCGTTCCCTGCTCGATCCCGATCTCCCGCACTCGCCTGCTCGATCCCGATCTCCCGCACCGAAGTCACAGACCCCGCTTGACGCCCTCGCCTGCTCGCCTCTTCCCTGCATCGAAGAAGCTCGCTCTTCTTCTCCCGTTCCCCTCGTTCCTCTCTGCGAACTCCGAAGCCCTCGCCTCTTCCCTCTGCGCCAAAACCGATACCTGCTTCCACTCTCCCTGTATTCAACACATGTTTTCCTCCCCCGACCGAAGATTAAAAAAAACCTTTGCTCGCCTATCTCGTCCTCTGCTCTTGATTTTGCCTTAAACCACTGCTTCCAAACTGAATTTTCAGCGAATCATGATCGTCGTTAGCATTGAGGCGGTGACGAAGTCGAGGTGAATAGAGAGCCAAAATTTCTGCACTTCTATGTTTTTTTTGTTCAGTTGTTGTTCTTACTGAAAGGTTCGATCCTTCCCATAAACTCCTCGTCTCAATTACCCATATAGCAAGTTTTTGTGATGATTTCAGTCCTGTTTTATTTCTGTGTGAATTCCTGAAAAATCAATGTAACCAATTTCCTTAAAACTGCACTTGGAAGTTTGTTTTACTCCATGATACAAAACTCTCTTACTCAAATGCTGATGCTTCTGCGCTTTCATGTTAATAAAATTCTCATAATTTCAATATGTTTTGTATTTGAGTGAAGTCTCAAGGTTTTGTTTTGTTTTTAAGGAGCATTGAAGTCTTAATTGACTTATTTTTAATGTTTCTTTATCACAGACTTGACAAACTTATTTGATCAGATTTACATGACTATTTCCATGATTTGGTTTGGTTTAGATTTAGGGAATTGTTTTCATTACTTTCCTTTAAACTAACTTTGGCAGTTTTATTTTGTTAGCCTTCCATACTCGGCTCAAAGATTTGGTTGAGCCGATCAATCGGGCTTCAGTAGCTCTTACCTTGATTAAATTGTTAGATGGAAAATTCACATACATACCACACAATTTTCATACATTCGCATATCCGATACCTAAACTTTAATGTTTACAAACATGTCATCCAATTCTTATGGGTTTACATACCTCACACCTAAGTTTCATTTACAAATTTAACGCCCAAACTTAAATTTGTTTACCCATACATCACTTTGTGCATGAAAACTTACATTTCAAATTTTAAGAGTTTCTTTGATATGATAAGAAGGATCTTTGTGGTATATAAAAGTTCAATTCTTACATATCCACATATCTAATGCAAGTTATTTTCATACATAAAATCAAGGTGACATTTGTGTAGAAATTGAAAGTTTAAGTGCTAGAAATGTAAATGCATAAGAGTTGTGGCGTACGTAGGCGATTTTTTATTTAATTTTTCTTGGTCAGTGGATCAGTATTATTGCTGTGATAAGAAAGGACTTGGATGTCGTTCTAGCTTGTTGTTTTTTTTTACTGTTCTATGCCCTACACTTCCGCCAATTTGGCGCTTAACATATGTCGTTTGGAGTTGTTTTATGCGCTATCTTCGAGCTTTTGAAATGTTGTTTGAAGTTTTTAAAAGGGGCTGATTTGAGAGTTGTTCTGAAAGTGTTGTCTTAGGTTTATATGGGTATGGTTTGAAAGTTTTAGAAATGCTAATTTAGAGTATTTGAGAATGTTATTGAGTGCTGAAATTGTAGTTTGAGCCGCTTGAGGTAGCTTACAAGTGCTAGAATTAATGTTTGGAGTGTTATGAGAATTAGGTGGATGGGCTCTCACCTAGGGCGTGCTCCTAAAATCTAGGAAGCCTACACTTTAACTTGTGTTTAAAGTGATTCAAGGTATTCTACTCTCAATTAAGTATTTTCTAACTAATTTTAAAATATTTCTAAGTGTCTTCTAAATAATTAAATCAGAAATTCTTTTTTTTTTTCCGACTTAATCATGTAACAAAAGTAACAAAACAAACCAAAAAAAAGAAGGTTGACTTACTTCCAAAACGAACAGATCCAATGAGAAATAGCAAGTGAATCATCCTAAAAAAACGCTTAAAATCTCTCAACAAATGTAATTAAAGTGACTCTCTAGAAGAGTGCTCAAGTTTGTCCCAAGACAATGTTTTGATCGGCCCAAAAGTCCTCTAATTCAGTAGGAAAAGAGAGGTTCAAAAGTCATCAAATAGACTCAGAAAAGTGCGAGACCAAAAGCAATGAGATTGAATCAATAAACGTAACCACTAAATCGTTAGACGGACTCAATAAGTGCAGCCCATAAGCCTTCACACAATGCTTATACGAGCTTAAATCGCCCCAAACAACAACTTTGACGCTTCCTACAGCATTCAACAACAATCTATGAAACCAAACAACAACCTAGACTCTTCCTACGGCCTATTACGACGATTGACAACTCCAATCAGCAACCTAGGCTCTTCCAACAGCCTCTTACAGCGATTGACAACTCCAAACACCAACTAGGACACTTCCTACAGCTTCCTATAGCGATCGACAACTTCAAACAACACCTTAGACACTTCCTACAGCTTCTTATATCGACAACTTCAAACAGCACATTGGACACTTCCTACAGCTTCCTACAGCGATCGACAACTTCAAACAACACCTTGGACACTTCCTACAGCTTTCTATATCGACAACTTCAAACAGCACATCGGACACTTTCTACAGCTTCCAACAGTGATCAACAACTTCAAACAACACCCAAACATTAATTCCAAGTTTCCTACAGCACTCCAAACATTAATTCCAGCACTTGTAAGCTACCTTAAGCGGCTCAAACTACAATTTCAGCACTCAATAACATTCCCAAATACTCTAAATCAGCATTTCTAAAACCTTCAAATCATACCCATATAAACCTAAGACAACACTTTCGGAACAGCTCTCAAATCAGCCCCTTTTAAAAGCTTCAAACAACATTTTAAAAGCTCCAAGACAGCACATAAAACAACTCCAAACTGCATATGTTAAGCCCAAATTGGAAACAACAAGCTAGAACGATATCCAAATCCTTCTTCATCATAGCAATAATACCGATCCACTGACCAAGAAAAATTAAATAAAGATTCGCCTACGTACGCCACAACTCTTATGCATTTACATTTCTAGCACTTAAACTTTCAATTTCTACACAAATGTCACATTGATTTTATGTATGAAAATAACTTATCTTAGATATGTGGATATGTAAGAATTGAACTTTTTATATACCACAAAGATCATTCTTATCATATCAAAGAAACTCTTAAAATGTGAAATGTAACTTTTCATGCACAAAGTGATGTATGCGTAAACAAATTTAAGGTTTGGGCGTTAAATTTGTAAATGAAACTTAGGTGTGAGGTATGTAAACAGATAAGAATTGGACGACACATGTAAACATTGAAGTTTAGGTATCAAATATGCGAATGTATGAAAATTGTGTGGTATGTATGTGAATTTTCCATCTAACAATTTAATCAAGGTAAGAGCTACTGAAGTCCGATTGATTGGCTCAACCAAATCTTTGAGCCGAGTATGGAGGGCTAACAAAATAAAACTGCCGAAGTTGACATAAAGGAAAGTAATGAAAACAATTCCCTAAATCTAAACCAAACCAAATCATGAAAATAGCCATGTAAACCTGATCAAATAAGTTTGCCAAGTCTGTGATAAAGAAGCAGTAAAAATAAGTCAATATTAAGACTTCAATGCTCATTAAAAACAAAACAAAACCTTGAGACTTCACTCAAATACAAAGCAGATCGAAATTAAGAAAATTTTATTAACATGAAAACACGGAAGCATCATCATTTATGAGTAAGAGAGCTTTGTATCATGGAGTAAAACAAACTTCCAAGTGCAGTTTAAAGGAAATTGGTTACATTGATTTTTCAGAAATTCACACAGAAATAAAACAAGAGACGAAATCATCACAACAGTTTGCTATAAGTTAATGAAAACATGTCAAATGAGTAATTGAGACGAGGAGTTTATGGGAAGGATCGAACCTTTCAGTAAGAACAGCGACTGAACAAAAAAAACATAAAAGTGCAGAAATTTTGGCTCATTATTCACCTCGACCTCGTCACCGCCTCCATCCTAACGACGATCATGATTCGCTGAAAATTTAGTAGGGAAGCAGTGGTTTAAGGCAAAATCGAGAGCAGAGGACGAGATAGGCGAGCAAAGATTTTTTTTTTTGGTCTTCGGTCGGGGGAGGAAAGCATGCGTCGAATACAGGGAGAGTGGAAGCAGGTATCGGTTTTGGCGCAGAGGGAGGAGCGAGGGCTTCGGAGTTCGCAGAGAGGAACGAGGGGAACGAGAGAAGAAGAGCGAGCTTCTTCGATGCAGGGAAGAGGCGACAGGCGAAGGCGTCGAGCGGGGTCTGTGGCTTCGGTGCGAGAGATCTGGATCGAGCAGGCGAGTGCAGGAGATCGAGATTGAGCAGGGAGCGAGCTTCTTCGATGCAGGGAAGAGGCGAGCATGCGAGTGCGGGAGATAGAGATCGAGCAAGGAGCGAGCTTCTTCGATGCAGGGAAGAGGCGAGCAGGCGAGTGCGGGAGATCGGGCGAGCAGACGAGTGCGGGAGATGATCAAATGAGGAATCGTCTCCGAAGAAGATACGGGGCTAATTTGTATCGCCAAAGTTGAGCGAGCTGTTACCTGAGAGCTTTGGCGGGAAATTGAATAGTTTCCTTTGTTGTATGAGGCTTAATTGGAAAATAATAATACAAAATTATTTTCAATTAATATCAGTTTTAAATAACCCACCTGAATTTTAAAATTTAAAATTTGAAATCTGTGAGCAAGTGCCTGGCCCAGATCGAGCCCGAGTCGATCCTGGGTTGAGCCCGGGCCCGCGTCCCGCTAAAAGAATGCGCATCAATTTCCGTGTCATTTGCGCGCGCACGTAACCCTAGCAATATGGGTGTCATTCCTAACTAAAGTTGACGTTCCGGACGCGTCGGCGCGGTCCGTTTCGTTATCCGGGGTCTTCTAGACAAGTTTGCTGACGGTCGGCCAAAAAAAGTGTCAACTTCGTGAGTGGTGTAGTGAGTGCATGAATTGCGACATTCGCGAGTTTTCGAGTCATGGCGGGTTCACCTATGGCCGTCTGATCCTATGAGAACTCATTTTCGGACCCTCTACATGTTACACCTTAGCCCTTGCAACTAAGAGTCGAGTGCTTAGAACTATTCATGTGAGGCCTACAAAAAAATGAGTCAAGATGTGGGTCGAAGTTCTATGGGAGGTAGGCTCCATTGCTAGTCCGCTAGGATGGTCAATAAGAAACCCCTAAGGCTAGATTTTTAGATTCTGGGAGTACGAAGTTAAAACCTCATTAAAAATGAGGTCAATAATATATTGTTGTTTTTAGAGAATTAGGACTCAGGATGTTGTTTGCAGAATTTAAAATTTTTGTGTGGAGTTGTTCTCTCTAGTTTAGGGTTGTATCCAAGGAGGTGGTGGTGCTTCGACTGTAGTCTATTGTGAGGTTGTATTGTATCTCCCGTTTTCCCATAACCTTTCTCCTTTCCTCTTTATCATCTCCGAACTTTCCATGTTTCATCCAAACACCATGTCGCCCATCCCCTACTACCTATCCTTATTGTCCATTCACCCAACCTACAAACTAATACCCTGCCGCCCCTTCCATGCAGCCTATCCACACCCTAACACCTTGCCGCCCCTTTTCAACCACCTATCTTTGTTGTCCAACCCTCCTATCAGCACTCTAGCCCACGTACCGGACCCCCAAAACCCCCTTCCTAACCTATCTCACCGCTTTCAATCATACCCCCAACCCTCACTACGTTATCGACGCCCACCCCAATCTTGAATCTCTTCTTTCGGCCCCTAGCAGGAGATTAGACTGCCTTTTGATCTGTCAAACGCACCCAACACTTTCATGAGGTTGATAAACCGGGTGTTTTGGCAAAAAGTTGAAAAGTTTATCAAGGTTTACTTTGACGACATTGTAGCATACATCCGATCAACGGAGAATCACTAGCATCACTTGAAGGTGAATCACTTATTTCTTCATATTAATGTAGTTTAGAAGCACGAGTTATCACTGATTTTAATTAACTCACTGTTATTTTAAACTAATATTTCAAGGGTAAATAATTTATTAAAAATAAATAATAAAAAATAATGTTTATAGAAGACGCAAACAACCTATAATGAGGTAAATTTAGATGTACTGCTTTAATTTAATTTCTTTTGTGACTCCTTCATTTGTTAAAAGTTAGAAGAATCTAGAAATATTAATTCTCACCATCCGACCGTCTATTTTTACGTTGTTTAATTCAAGTCTCGGGTCAAGCCGTGACATAAAATGCTTGAGAGAGAGTGTATTGCGAACAGTAAACAAGATTAGAGAAGTAATTAAGAGATTAATTAAAGTTAATTAAGCTTCTAACTTCAAACTTTTATAACTTCAATTGCACTTTTTGTTCATACAAGGTGTAATATCAATTTGATCAATTCAAAGTGCAGAATTTTATAAACTTTACTCAATCAAATTTTGAGAAATGCCAAAAATTAGGTTATATTTTATACTAGTCAAAATTTAATCTAATTCGTCCAAAACTTGGTATTATAGATCAAAAGTCTTCAGAGTTAAAAATAAACCACGAATCACAAGAAAAAAAACCCATGCCACAACCATGAGAGAGCATAGTCAATGCTTTGCGCCAACTAGCTAGAAATGACCACAAAATGTCATCTATGTCTAAATTATGCCCCGAAGCCACATATAGTTATACTCTAAAACCATATGCTCCTCAATTGTGCACCATGTCTTCGAGCCTTTAATTTAGACAGCCCTCAATTAGCAAAACTTTGTCACGAAATTGGTCTATTTAACATATTTTCTCCCCAAATGATGTGTCCACCTTGGATAAGATAAAAACATGAACAATCATTATGAGTTGTAACTTCAATACCTTTTCCTTTTCGATATGTTGCTTTAACTCCACAAGCTCCATCTCTTTTGGCGCTAAACCCATCGAAATATAGAGACAATCAAGCATTAGAAAGCAACAGAGATTAGAACTTTAAGCCAAGAAAAAAGTAAACAAAATAATAAAACAAAAGATAAAGAGATGGTACCAGCAAGGCTTTCAGGTGATCAATTTCAGTTTTGATGTCGTCTTCAGCAAAAACCTATTGCATTGTAGCGTCGACATATTAAGAAAAAGAGAAGCAAAAACTACAGCATTCAAAAAACTTCCATTAAGTTACCACCATGTTAGATGCCAAATCCTCATTTGTTTCTATGCCTTCTGCTTGATTGATAGCTAGTTCGCTACAATATCAATTACAAGGCTTAAGAGTAGTAATAAGTAGTGTATTTGTTTACTATGAGACCAATGGTAGCAAAGAAATGCGATGCAATACAAGCCACTAATCAGGCCAAATCTACTAACAAAAGTAAAATGAAAGGAGTCGAATCAGGTCCCAACAAAATTGAAGAATTTTTTGGCCAAATTTTAAAATTAATTTTTATTTTTTGTTAGGTGCAATAATTATCTTTGGATAATATTAGCATTGAATTTAAAATCTGGCCTTATCCATGTAAATTTTATTTCTATAAGAATCAGCCTATAATGAAAAAATAAGCATCCACGAATGGATTTGATTATTCTAAATTGTCTAGATGCATTGAATTACTCCAAAAAGTGTTTAGAACAAGTGTTCCTTTGAAAATTCGAGTAAAATTTGTCTCGAACCTCCTTAATTCGCAAAAAGTAGTCTCTGACGCATATGGCGTCAAATCTGGCGCATTATGCACTAAACCTCTGTCAAACCGCGCATCATGTGCTAGATTCTCAAAATTCGTTGTTTTGGCTCTGAATTTCATCATTTTTATTATTTTTGCTCCAAATGCTTAAAAATGATATATCTGAAACAAAAATACAAAAAAATCTTTTTTTAAAGTGCAATATCACCAAAAATAGACATAAAATATATACTTAAAACAACATATTATTTTGATGTATCAACGGCCTTGCGAAGACGATGAGTGAAGGCTTGGGATCCCTAGCGAACGTGAAAGGGAGTGTTACACCTTGCTAAGGCGAGATTCCTCGTTCGAGTGAGATACCGAAGGCCTCAGATCAGGCGTGAAAGGGAGCGTCGATGGGGGAGGCTAGGCGGTGCTGAACTAAAATCTCGGGTTTGTTACCTAGCTCTAATACAATAGAAATTTTTGAGAAAAATTGGCTCAATGCCTTTTTCTTATGCTTTCGTTCTAAAAAATAATAATTTGTACAATCTATTTTAGGTAATCTAATAATATGTACAATTAATGAAAGAGGTAAATCAGGGAAGAAAAATGGAAGCAATTTAAATAAGGAAGCTCTTAATTCTAACTCCCTGATTTTTGTAATTCTTGATTGATAGAAAAAACTTACAGAACTTACACAACAATCTTCCCTCTCCAATCTGACGCAAAAATCTCAAAATTCACACGAATAAAAGCACACAGGAATTTTACGTGAAAAAACTTAAAAACGGGAAAAAAACCCCAGAGGCATACTATCACAAATTTTACTATGTAATTCAGAAATTTTAAGGATTCACACAAATTTCTTCTTCACACTCACAGGAAGAAACTTATAGAACTTGCACCAACAATCCACGCTTGATATCGGCTTAAAAATCGAAATCGCGTGTAATAAACATATCAGACGCTTAGGCACCCAAACTTGGCGTCTAAATGCCAAACTCTCGATATCGACGTCCAAAAATGGGCGTCAAGGCACTAATAGATCATCGCCTATGCGCCGATCTCTCAGGAAAAATAGCAATGTCCGCTCTATAGCGGGCGCATATGCGCCCAAAACCAGTGCCTAAACACCGACACCACTATAGCCGTGCCCTATGGGGCGCTTGAGCGCTCCTTAAATACTGCTTTGAATGCTTTGGCTCCACAAACCATAACACAGTTTCCTCTACCACTCTCCATTAGACCAAAAACATGAATGAAATTATTAAATAACAACTACAAATATACAACTCACATTTCAAACAAAAAAAAAATATATATATTCAATTGGCGGGCAAAAAAAAAAATTGAACACGCACACGCACACACAAAAAATTGTTAATAAAAAAAACTATGCATTATACCACAATATGAATCACATGCAACGCATTACAGGAACCGAGCTAAGATTACATAAAAGAATTATCTTGTCGGCACAACTTGCCAATAACCCTATTACAACCGAAGGAAACAATAACATATTAAAGTAAATTCATTAAGAAGAAAATATTAATTTTCAAACAAAATATCAAATATGTGGACATATAGTTGTAAAATGTCTTTCCATCATAAAATAGATTTTACAAAGAGAATAAAACAAAGAAGAATTCAGGAGTTGGAATTATCCTAATGTTAGTTTCCTTAAGTTGGCAATGCAAGCAACGCCAACGTAAAACAAGTTTGTAAAAATGTCAGACACTGGAGTTAACCAAAATCGCAATAGGACAAGCAAATGATATTACTAAAAATAAATAGGTGGTTACAACCGACATNCCAAAAACATATCATAGCAATAATGAGGAGGTAAGTATTTTTTTGCATCTCCTTCCTCATCTTCTCTCATCTAGTAATCTTGTTATTGTCTCTTTTCTATTTATCTACCTCTTATCCACCATAAATAAGTGCTATTTTTCAATTTGATGGCCTCTAGTTGCACCCATGTATCTTCTGGCACCTATTCTCGAAGATTCATTCATCAAACTATAAATACAGTCATTAGATGAAATCGTCTGAATCCATACCTTCATCAAACTTTGACAGATCCACCTTTACTATGAAGACTGTGTCCTCCATATGTTGTCGTTTCTCACGACATCATCTGATATTGGAGAAAAATTTGCATACATAAGACGCACGCAGCGCTACGTACGTCAAGGAGGTTATTCAGAGGGTATTAAAGGGTTATATTCACGTTATACCCCTGTAACCTTTATGTAACATATTTGTAACCTACAAATATATGAAAACAGAAGCGCAGAACTTTCTAGAAAGTACAGGTATGTTACAAGTATGTTATAGGGAGCTTACATGTGATATAACGCAGATATAACCTCCCCAATATCCTCTGAATAATCTCTCTGATGTACGCAGCACTGTGTACGTTTTACGTACGTACGCAAATTTTTCTCCTGATACCAGATTCCGAAGCGTCATGGCCTATCATTTTATCACTAAAATCCTCCCTACGGAAGGGACTAAGATGCTCGTCCATTTCTCCCCTTCGACTCTCTAGATCGCAGTTGAAGGTACTGACTCCCATCATCAATATATGCAAGTTCTGCTATAGTCGACAGATCTCCAGGTATATTTCTTCTCGGGTACGTTTCAGCATGTGTCTCCATGGTGGTATGATTAGGTTTGAGAATCAGAAGAAGTGGTTGAAAATAGAAAAGAAAATTATTGGTGGAGGGTGGTTTGAATAAAGCGAATGCTAAGAAACCCTAAGATTTGACTAAGGTTAAGCTAACTCTGATATCAATTAATATCAGAATTGATTCAAACCACAATAGAAATGCAAATATTACTATTAAAATTCTAAAGGAGATTACAATGATGACTCTTAAAACGGGAATAAAACAACACAAAACACAAACAACCCCCCTAAGGCGAGGACAAAAGGGGTGAACGATGGTTGAACAAGTGAATGACAGTCTTGAAGGTTGCAATAGCAACAGAAGGATCAAAGAAGAGAATGTGACAACAGGTATGGGTGTTGGAGAGGTTTGTGGAGGGAGGTTGGTTTGCTGAAGGAGGTGGCAACAGCAAGTTGGAGTGTTGGAAGGCTGGAGGTAGTAACAGAAGGATTGGATAGGGGCTGCAGATTGGAGTGTTGAAGGGGGTGGTGGCAGCCGATTAGGATTTCGAATAGAGTGGCAGCACCAGTAGACTGTAAAGGAGGAAGTACGCAAGTGGCGTGGCAGCAAGCAGGGCAGAGAGGTAAGCGAGGGATTCTAGTACAACCCGAGCACCACTTATCCTCAAGTACAACCCATGTAGGAGAAAACGCCACCAACAAGAAATCTAAAATCAACAAAAAATAAACCCTAATACAGAANGCCAGAAAAGAAGAAAATAGTCGAAAAAGGCTTCTTCTGAGTGGCTGTAGTAAACGAGAATGACGACAACAATGTTGAGGAGGCAGCAAGTAGGGAAGGAAGGTAAGTGAGGAGTTTTATAGAGATAGTCACCACCTTAGAGAAGGATACAATCGAAACACCACGTATCCTTAAAAACAACACTAACAAGAAGAAAACACCGATAGCAAATCAACAAAAACTAAACTCTAACATAGAAAACAACATATTTATAATAAAGGATAACTAGGAGGGGGAACCCCTCCCCTTGGTCGGCAGACCAAAAAATAAGCAGGGTCAACCTCCTTAATGAAATAGTTTGGTCGGTTATGGCCTACCGCGTGTCAGTCTTCCGAGGTGGGGGGGAGCTTTAACTTCTCGTCGAAGCTTCTAGTTCCTCGTAGCACGATGCCAAGTATGTTAGATTGAACGCAGCAGAAACAATGTAATCTCCAAGGATTGATGGGTTTTCTATAACAGCCTGAGAAGCACCAGGATCCCACTGGCGACAACACCGTCCCTCGAATCACCTGAGAATTCTTTTCCTACTTGTGAGCAAACATTCGTATCAGTCCAATCTTCTCGAGGCTCACTAGTGCTCTGAATTGGGTTTGTGTGTCACAAATATACTGCAGAATCCTCTCAAAGTAACCTAAGGTTGGCTCAATATAATCTGAAGTGAGGGTAACTTGGACCTCCCCGAATGGTGGTGGCTAAGGAGGTAAGGCATCGTTCGTGAAATCTTGAAATGCTCTGTTGTGTCTGTCTAATATTTGGGATCGACGTCTTAGTCCTATCATCTTCTATCTTCGCCAAAATTGGTCCCACTGACGTTCCTTTGCTGGTAAAAGCACCTGTGATCTCGGCCTTCGCAGAAAGTAGAAGGACAATGGGCTTCCCATTTCTATCAAAGGAGTAGGTTTCTCTTAACCTGTCACGTTGAGTCCTTCAGTCAAATTGTCATGGTTCCCTAATAAAAAGATATTGGCATCAATGGGCACCATGTCGCACCAATAAGAAAACTCCAAAATACACATCATGTCAATGTTGACTCTAATCTCCTTTAACCACATTAGAAAATATAATCGAGAATGCCTCTGAATCGTGAGGCTCAATTTTTCTACCATCTACATAGATGTCATGTTTTTATTGGTCGCTCCTCTGCTGGTAAAAGCACCTGTGATCTCCGCCTTCGCAGAAAGTAGGACAATGGGCTTCCCATTCCTATCAAAGGAGTAGGTTTCTCTTAACCTGTCACGTTGAGTCCTTCAATCAAATTGTCATGGTTCCCTAATAAAAGGAGATTGGCATCAATGGGCACCATGTCGCACCAATAAGAAAACTCCAAAATACACATCATGTCAATGTTGACTCTAATCTCCTTTAACCACATTAGAAAATATAATCGGGAATGCCTCTGAATCGTGAGGCTCAATTTTTCTACCATCTACATGGATGTCATGTTTTTATTGGTCCCTCCATCGCTGATGAGACTACATACCTTTCCTTTCACAATGCAACATATAGAATATGTTGCGGTAAAGTCACTGTTGTTACCTCGTATTCTAAGTCCGTAGGATTCATCTAACCACAGGCATCTCGCCCTCACCCAGTGGAATATGATACACCTTAAACTAGATCAGCTGCTTGTTCACTGCTAACCTCCTTCACTGCACCATGCACGATAAATGACACAACTTGGCCCGTCGAGCAACAGGAGCAGATGTGCCCAAATCCATGGCATCTGAGTGCTTTCAGATTGGGAATGTAGTAGGCGTGTTCTTCTTCTCAGGCTTTTTCTCACTTTGAGTGGTTTTGTGCTTATCCTGGCCCATCTTCTCAACTCCCTGAAGCATGCTCCTAACTGATGTCTCCCACTGCGGGTGGTGTCTGAATGGTGCGGGTTGCTTTCTGTATTTTTGTTGTCTCCCAACATTCAATGTTAAGGTCTACACATCTCTCGGTGGCCAATAAGGCTGCAGCTGCACATCGTTACTGATAATGGACTTCAAACCCCCAAGATATCAAGCAATGGAATGTTCCTCTGACTCAGCAAAAACTTACACATCACCTGCAGCTAGTCAAACTGTGTCGTGAATTCCTCCACTAATAGGTCTCTCTACTGTAGGTGGTGCAGTCTCAAAAACACATCATGGCAATAATGAGGAGATAAGTATTTTTTTGCATCTCCTTCCTCATCTTCTCTCATTTAGTAGTCTTGTTATTGTCTCTTCTCTATTTATCTGCCTCTTATCCACTATAAATAAGTGCTATTTTTCACTTTGATGGCCTCTAGTTTCACCCATTTATCTTCTGGCACCTATTCTCGAAGATTCATTCAACTAAATACAGTCATTCGATGAAATCGTCTGAATTCATACCTTCATCAAACTTCGACAGATCCACCTTTACTCTGAAGACTGTGTCCTCCATCTGTTGTCGTTTCTCATGACATCATCTGATACTGGAGAAAAATTTGCATAGGTAAGACGTACGCAGCGTTGCGTATGTCAAGGAGGTTATTCAAAGGGTACTAGAGGGTTATATCCGCGTTATTCAGAGGTTATTCAGGTTCAACCTCACTGTTGTATCGGTTCAACTGATTCAACATCAAACCCCGCATCAGGCTACCTCATCATCATGCAGGGTCGACAGGTTCAGCCTCACTACAGTATCGGTTCAGCTGACTCAACATCAAACCCCGCATCAGGCTACCTCATCATCATGCAACTAACAAGAGCACCATTCACATTCAAGTGAGAACATAATTGTCCTTTTTTCTCTATACTTTGTTAAAAATCGATTTTCTCAAGTGCACCAAATTGATAGATTGTCTGCCAATCAGCATGACAGATGATATAATTGATGTGATTGATCACCAAGAGAAATTGATTTTGATTGATAGAGGAAGATTATTTGGAGTAGTATAACACTTAAACAACGAGTGAACTAAATGATTTTATTGTCTCTTTAGCCAGTTAAAGTTCCTGGATATGTAACCAACCAAATAAGGTCGCTCAGCAATTTGGATTTTCACAAATAATTGCATATGATGGTTTACCGTTCCTCCCCTCTACAACTGACACTAGCAAAATAGATTCAACCTCTTTATTGAACCACATGTATCTTATAGTCGAAAAAAGATTCTCTGAGTGGCTGTAGCAAATGAGAAAGACGACAACAATGTTGAGGAGGCAGCAAGTAGGGAAGGGAGGTAGGTGAGGAGTTTTATGGAGATAGTCACTACCTTAGAGCAGGATACAACTGAAACACCACGTATCCTTAAAAACAACACTAATAAGAAGAAAACACCAAATCAACAAAAACTAAACTCTAACATAGAAAACAAAATATTTATGATAAAGGATAACTAGGAGGGGGAACCCCTCCCCTGGTCGGCAGACCAAAAAATAAGCAGGGTCAGCAGGTTCAGCCTCCTTGCTGAAATAGTTTGGTCGGTTATGCCCTACCGCGTGTCAGTCTTCCGAGGTGGGGAGAGCTTTAACTTCTCGTCGAAGCTTCTAGTTCCTCGTAGCACGATGCCAAGTATGTTAGATTGAACGCAGCAGAAACAATGTAATCTCCAAGGATTGATGGGTTTTCTATAACAGCCTGAGAAGCACCAGGATCCCACTGGCGACAACACCGTCCCTCGAATCACCTGAGAATTTTTTTCCTACTTGTGAGCAAACATTCGTATCAGTCCAATCTTCTCGAGGCTCACTAGTGCTCTGAATTGGGTTTGTGTGCCACAAATATACTGCAGAATCCTCTCAAAGTAACCTAAGGTTGGCTCAATATAATCTGAAGGGAGGGTACCTTGGACCTCCCCGAATGGTGGTGGCTAAGGTGGTAAGGTATTGATCGTGAAATCTTGAAATGCTCTATTGTGCTGTCAAATATTTGGGATCGACGTCTTGGTCCTATCATCTTCTATCGTCGCCAAAATTAGTCCCACTGACGCTCCTCTGCCGGTAAAAGCACCTGTAATCTCAGCCTTCGCAGAAAGTAGAAGGACAATGGGCTTCCCATTCCTATCAAAGGAGTAGGTTTCTCTTAACCTGTCACGCTGAGTCCTTCAGTCAAATTGCCATGGTTCCCTAATAAAAGGAGATTGGCATCAATGGGCACCATGTTGCACCAATAAGAAAACTCCAAAATACACATCATGTCAATGTTGACTCTAATCTCCTTTAACCACATTAGAAAATATAATCGGGAATGCCTCTGAATCGTGAGGCTCAATTTTTCTACCATCTACATCGATGTCATGTTTTTATTGGTCCCTCCATTGCTGATGAGACTACATACCTTTACTTTCACAATGCAACATGTAGAATATGTTGTGGTAAATTCACTGTTGTTCCCTCATATTCTAAGTCCGTAGGACTCATCTAACCACCGGCATCTCGCCCTCATCCAGTGGAATATGATACACCTTAAACTAGATTTCAGCTGCTTTTTCACTGCTAACCTCCTTCACAGCACCATGCACAGTAAAAGACACAACTTGGCTCATCGAGCAACAGGAGGAGATGTGCCCAAATCCATGGCATCTGAGTGCTTTCAGGTTGGGAATGTAGTAGGCGTGTTCTTCTTCTCAGGCTTCTTCTCATTTTGAGTGGTTTTGTGCTTATCCTGACCCATCTTCTCAACTCCCTGAAGCATGCTCCTAACTGATGTCTCCCACTGCGGGTGGTGTCTGAATGGTGCGGGTTGCTTTCTATATTTTTGTTGTCTCCCAACATTCAATGTTAAGTTCTGGACATCTCTCGGTGGCCAATAAGGCTGCAACTGCACATCGTTGTTGATAATGGGCTTCAAACCCCCAAGCTATCAAGCAATGGAATGTTCCTCTGACTCAACAAACTTGCACATCATCTGCAGCTAGTCAAACTGTGTCGTGAATTTCTCCACTAATAGGTCTTTCTACTGTAAGTGGTGCAGTCCCAAAAACATATCATAGCAACAATGAGGTAAGTATTTTCTTGCATCTCCTTCCTCATATTCTCTCATCTAGTAATCTTGTTATTGTCTCTTCTATTTATCTGCCTCTTATCCACTATAAATAAGTGCTATTTTTCAATTTGATGGCCTCTAAATTCACCCATGTATCTTCTAGCACCTATTCTCGAAGATTCATTCAACTAAATACAGTCATTCGATGAAATCGTCTGAATCCATACCTTCATCAAACTACGACAGATCCACCTTTACTCTGAAGACTGTGTCCTCCATATGTTGTCGTTTCTCACGACATCATCTAATATTAGAGAAAAATTTGCATACCTAAGACGTACGCAGCGCTACGTACGTCAAGGAGGTTATTCAGAGGGTATTAGAGGGTTATATCCGCGTTATACCCCTGTAACCTTCATGTAACATATTTGTAACCTACAAATATATAAAAACAGAAGCGCAGAACTTACTAGAAAGTACAGGTATGTTACAAGTATGTTACAGGGAGCTTACATGTGATATAACGCAGATATAAACTACCCAATACCCTCTGAGTAACTTCTCTGATGTACGCAACAGCAAGTTGGAGAGGTTTGTGGAGGCAGGTTGGATTGCTGAAGGAGGTGGCAACAGCAAGTTGGAGTGTTGGAAGGCTGGAGGTAGTAACAGAAGGATTGGATAGAGGCTGCAGTAAATAGAGTCGTGTTGGAGGGTTTTGCAGCAGCAGATTGGAGTGTTGAAGGGGGTGGTGGCAGCCGATTAGGATTTCGAATAGAGTGGCAGCACCAGTAGACTGTAAAGGAGGAAGTGCGCAAGTGGCGTGGCAGCAAGCAGGGAAGAGAGGTAAGCGAGGGATTCTAGTACAACCCGAGCACCACTTATCCTCAACTACAACCCATGTAGGAGAAAACGCCACCAACAAGAAATCTAAAATCAACAAAAAATAAACCCTAATACAGAAAATAAAATATTTATAATAAAGAATAACTAGAAGGGTGAAACCCCTCCCCATGAGCGGTAGCCCCAACCCTAAGCAGGGTCGACAAATTCAGTCTCACTGTTGTATTGGTTCAGCTGATTCAACATCAAACCCCGCATCAGGCTACCTCATCATCATGCAGGGTCGACAAATTCAGTCTCACTGTTGTATCGGTTCAGCTGATTCAACATCAAACCCCGCATCAGGCTACCTCATCATCATGCAACTATNGCCCAACCCTAAGCAGGGTCGACAAATTCAGCCTCACTGCTGTATCATTTCAGCTGATTCAACATCAAACCCCGCATCAGGCTACCTCATCATCATGCAGGGTCGACAGGTTCAGCCTCACTGTTATATCGGTTCAGCTGATTCAACATCAAACCCCTCATCAGGCTACCTCATCATCATGCAACTATCACGAGCACCATTCACATTCAAGTGAGAACATGTACACATTGTCCTTTTTGCTCTATACTTTGTTAAAAATTGATTTTCTCAAGTGCACCAAATTGATAGATTGTCTGTCAATCAGCATGACAAAGATGATATAATTCATGTTATTGATCACCAAGAGAAATTGATTTTGATTGATAGAGGTGTTGACCTCATTTTTGAGGTCATTTCCTTTTCTAGGGTCTTAAGATCTAGCTCTAGGAGTCCCTATTGACCATCTTAGAAAACTAGAATTGAGACTCACCCTTCTATAAATTCCGACCACTTCCTTTTTTCCTTTGATGTCTAGCATCTTTGGCACAAGACCATCGTCTTATGAACGAGCGGTTATGGGCTATTTTGTAAAGACTCAAGGGAAAAGTTCCGGATAGGACTTCAAGCCTTAGGAAAACATTGTCACGACCTTTTCGTCACATACACACATCAAATACACAAAGTTCACGANTACACTAGCATCCTAAAAGGATGAAACAAAGATAAAACACAAAAAATAAAAAAAAACAAATCTTGCAGGAAATAAGCTGCTAGGCACGAGCCAACTTGGTCTTGCCTCTATCTCTAGTTCTAGGACCAGAGACAGCTAACAAATTGCTGAGTCTCGTTCCATTACCCGAAGTTACTAGGGTATCATCCATTAAGTTCCCAAGCTGGGGTGTGCCTCCATTTTTCTTTTTCTTTCTAGATGTGTAAACCTGTCATTCCTCATCCGAGGATTGGCTCATCTGATCGGTGTGGTCAACGGATTGTTGGGCATGTAGGAAAGAATGGGCCCCCAGCTCCTGACTAGCAGTAACAACATTCTGATTCTGGAAAGATGGTAAGCACGTCTCATCAACACCTGAAGCATCCTGGGGGTGTGAAGCTTCAATACTATCCTGATTATCAGACCCAAGTAAACCATCTGCCAATATATCAGTCGGAAGAATATATATGTGTGTGTGTGTGTGTGTGTGTGTGTGTGTGAGAAGAAAAAAAACTTGATGAACTTAAAAGGCTAAAAACATAAAGATTCAACAATTAAAAGAAATCAAAAAGAAATTTATTTTAAGTTTATCCGGGCAATTCCCCTAAACTTGGGTTTAATATAGATTAAAAATTAAATTTAAATTCAAGAGAAACTAAAACCTAAAATTTGATCCTAAATTATTAGAAACAATAACAAATAATCCTAATAATACTGCATAGCTTTATCCTAACCAACTCCCATATTATCTCTCTTAATTCTAAAATCCTTCAATTCTCTCTACAAAACTATGAATACACCCACCTAATAGCCTTCTCATATGAGGCCTTTCACACGCCTTTTTGCATGGAAAATCACAAGTCAAGCTCGTTGCTCTTTGGATCTTGTGTCATCCACGCCCGCTTATGGTAAAGTGGGGAGATAATGGAACTTACATACACAACTTGACGTAATTTATGTCCACAACTTGAATTTTAGGACTCGCGGGCTTCACAAACAATCAAATTCCATTCATTAATACACGCCATGATTCCCTATTTATAGTAAATAGGATCACAAGAATGAGAACATATATTTGAAAGAAAATTCAATCCTAAAAAGCCTTCAAATTTAAACACACTCTTATTCAAAAGTAAATAAAAACACAATAAATTAATTTAAAAAATACATAAGAAAAGTTCAATCATGAATATAAATGTGCTTAAGAAACTTGAAAGGAGCATACTTTAGTTCTTTTATGACTTAATTTGACTCCTTGTAACAATAAATTGTGGTATTATCCTATCAACTCCTCTGGGATACAAAGCACTCTCCCAAAATAGTTAAATCCAGTTAAAAGTTGTTCATGTTAAAAGTTATGAGGATCAAATTTATTTCCTAATATAACTTTATTTTCTTTCCTATTTTAAACTTATTTACTTATATTGGATTTATTTCTTATCCTATTTTAAGATTTTCTACTTTATGTTGTGCAATTTATCTCCAAATAATTAATATCAATTGATTCATTGGAGATTTTATGTGTTATATCTTTTCTTTTTTGTTATTTCTTTTTATTTGTATTTCACATTCTAAGATTCATGTAGGAGTTATTTATAACATATTTCATATCAATAAAAATATTCCACATTATTTTGAATTTAAATATGATATCAGAGCCTTGAAACAAATCATAGAATCTCCTGCCGCAAAAATTTTCCTATTCCCTGCAGTCGACAATCTTTGTAATGATGCAGGCCTTTCTTCCGCCTCCTTTTTCCAGTTTTTAAGCCAGAAACTTCCTTTCCCTGCAAACCGCAGCCGTTCCGGCAATCAGAATTCCCTCCTGCAACCTTTCGAGCAACCAAAATTCCCTCCTGCAGTCGTTCCAGCCGCCAGCCTCCCTTCTGCCGGTCAGCTCTCCTTTCTATAGGGATCCTTCTCTCATGAGATCTACCTACCATGAAACCTCACTTGCGGGCCTCCATGCACATTTGAAAATTCCTTCACTTCCCATACTTCCTGTAATAGGGATCGTTATATGAATAGATGGACCCTGCATCTCTGATGACACCAAGTGTTGTCCTATCTTCATTTCTTGGGTAGTAAACCAAGAATTTCTGGAGCACCTGACATATCGCCACACTCGAGGCGAGGGTGCTCCAACGGAGTTCATGCTGGAGGCACCGGTACCTGCTAGTGCGGATCTGCATACCTCCAATATTCATCTGCCATTTTTTCACGAGCCAAGCAGTAAAGACATTAAAACACCCATGGCTTGCTTCATATGTTGTTGTTGAACCTGTAAGGCCCATTGGTGGGAAAATATGAGGCCATGCAATTGATGATCCACGCAAGCTAGCTCATGCAGACATGGATAACTGAATAATTGGACACAATGGTGGGAGGATAGAAAAACCTCTTCCTGTCAATGCATCAAACACATTGTTTGTGGAAGGCCTTCCTGCAGGTTGTACACGAAGAAAAGTCTCTTACATCTTTCCTGTATTTGTAGGTTTCCAAGAGGTGAGACTTGTGACCAAGGATTCTAAACATCATAGAGGAGATTAGTTTGTGTTGTGTTTTGTTGACTTTACTACACCAAGTCAGGCTGCGATCACATTGGATGCTTTGCAAGGTTATTGTTTTGATGAACATGATCGAGAGTCTGCCTATTTGAGACTGCAATTCGCTCGCTTACCTGGTCCACAATCATCTGTCGAGCCTCATAGCAAGCGTTGATTTTTGGAGTTGTATTTCATGCAACAAATATGGTTTTTGGAAGTTATTTACTGATGGAAAATTTGCTCTTCGCTGAGTATTTTGTCGTTGCATGTAATCGTTCTTCTGAATTGCATTCCCAGTCTTTTTCAGGAAGGCTCCTTTTCATATCGACATTTCATGTGGAGATGTTGGCCAGTTAAATTGCCTTCATCGATTTCTCCCTATAGACTTCCATACTCTTTTACTCCCCCACAATTCATCTTGCGCAGGCCCTCCTTCGGAGCTTTCCTACAAAAGACCCACTTCCGGAGCTTTTTCGTCTATCATGCCCTCCAAAACATTTTCCTGCAGCAAACCTAACTCCAGAGTTTTTCAATTTTTCTGTAGGTCATACTATTGACCTCATTTTTGGTGAGGTCTAGTCTTCATCTTAGGGTTTAGGATCTAGCCTTAGGGATCTCCCTTCGACTATCTTAGAACCTTAGAAATGGGACCCGCATCACTTTAGAATTTGAACATACTTCTGTCTCCTTTTGGAGTTTCGCGTGTGTGGTATTGACTTCTGGCACTTAGAAAGATGAAACAGGCATGAGGAAACCCAAAAGGAATTCCTATAGGACCTTTTGAGTCTTAGGGTGGCCTTCTGCATAATTCGCACTCTCGCGCGCACAAAACTTCGGAATTCGGAGAATCGGCGCGTCCAATCGCCACAATTTACATCGCTTGCACCGTTACCTGTCGAAGACTCGAATAAACCTTTTGAAACGATCAATCGAGCGACGAAATTTTGTGAAATTTGAATTTTGACGCGTTTTTGACCCGATTGTCGACGACGTCGTCCGAGCGACCCCGGATGACAAAACGGACTGCATCGACACGTCCGGAACGTCGATTTTGCCTAGGGAGGGAACCCATTTTGTTACGACGCCGCGCGTGAATAAATCGCATATGATTTAATATATATATATATATAATTTATATAAACCAAATTATTTTTATTTTCCACTTTAAGCCCTAAATCCCTAAACTCAAGCATTCGAGCTCTGCCTCCCTTCCCTCTCCCGTTCGCATGCCTGGCCTTTCCCTTTCTCGATCTCGAACTAATCGAGCTCCTCCTCCTCCACGCAAGAGAAAGTTGACTTCTCAATCGTCCTTGCCCGACACTTTCTGCCTGCGGCCTTCCTTCCCGAAGCTTTGTCAGTCTCCCTGAGCTGTGGTTTTCCTTTTCTTGGTAATTTGACTCTGGGAAGCTTGCTCCCTGGTACACTCGAATGTCAAATTTTCTCTTCTTCTCGATGCTTCCCTCGCTGCCACTAGGCTGGCCGCTCGGTCCTAGATATTTCGGTTGCTTCGCCTTCTGTGAGCAGGGAATGCATTCTTTTTTTCTTTGGCCCGATTCGAGTGTCGTGGGTGGTCGGTGTGATCTCCTTTCTCTTCTCCTCTCTTCTCTGCATATAAACTTAGTTCCTTTTGGAATTTTGGAGGTTGCTGAAAAAAGTTTGCAAAAAAAAAAAAAAAGAGTAGAGATTTTTGGCTTTGACAGGAGTTCAGGGAGGAGATTTCTGTGAGGGCATCTCCTTGAGGTGATTTCTTGTGTTGAGGTGCTTTACATTTGCATTAAGAAGGTGCCCTTCTTCCCCCCTTTTTCTCAGTGCTCTGTTTCCTTTCGGTTTCCTCTTTGCCGAGTCTTTGAACTTGGCTCTGTTGGATCATACAACATGCTAATGAAGTTTCCTTTCTTGTATTTTGAGATATTCAACATGCTTTACTTTCATGTATTTCAAGATATTCACTTTACGAGCACGTGGTAATTCTATTTTAGGAGGTTTTAAAGGCATGAGGGCATGGCTCTAACTTTCATTGTGGCTTAATATTGGAGGTCTTAGTTACAGCTTGGTTTTTGACTCTCACTTGGCTCGGTTTAGTTCCTGTGGTTTTCTCTGGCTTGAAATGTATGCTACGAGAGAATTTATTTAATTTGGAAAATGTTGTAGCTTGTTTTGAGGGCTTGGTTTAGCCCCTCGTGAGGCATCTCACCTGCCCAAAAATCTGTTGGAATCGTTGTATGCTTGGAATATTTAGACATGCAGGTCGTTCCTTGACTTTGGATGGCTCGGTTTTACCTACAGGTGGCTGGAACTTTAATTTCCGTTAAAGCCTGAATTTATATCAATGCTTGGGCCCTGTTTTAATCTTGTTGAGCTCTGTTTTGGTTTTTGGTTCTTGTTGAGCTCTGTTTTTGGCTTTTGGTTCTTGTTGGGCTCGGTTTTGGCTGGGTTTGGAGTCTTGGTTTTGGAATTAAAATGAATAGAGCTCTAACCTTTATGGAAGCCTGAATTTTAATACTATTGGGTTTGGTTTTGGCCCCTGCTGGGCTCGGTTTTGGTATCCCACCAGTGTCTTGGCTCAAATATACGTGTGGTGGATGAATTTATGTTGATTCGCAATAATTCTGTAGTTGTTCTTGTGTCAAGCATGTGTCGTTTCTATATTTTGATGTCTCAGGGGTATGGAAATGTTTTCTTTCTACTATTTTGTTGTAATCTGAATTTGAACCTTAGCTGTGGCTCCGTTTTGGCTTGGTTTTGGCTTGAAATGGCTAGAACTTTATTTTTTTATGAAAGCCTGGATTTTAATATTGTTGGGCTTGGTTTTGGTCCTTGTTGGGCTCGGTTTAAGGCTGATTTGCGGTGTGGCTTTGTTTGTTTTGGCCCTTGCTGGGCTCGGTTTTGGATTGTGGTGGTTGTATTTTGGCCATTTGATGGTTGCGGTTTTAGACCTTGTTGGGCTTGATCTTATCGTTGGGATGGCCCTGTTTGAGCTTACGGTGTGGTTCAGCTTTGATCTTGCCAAATTCTAATTGGGGGTGATGTGTGCCTTGGTTTGGGAGTTCGGTTGACCCTCTTTGCCTCCCCTTTTGGTCCTTACCCGTGAGGCCTATTGGAAGTCGTTGGGTGTGATTTGGTCCTTCTTGCTAGGCATGATTGGCTTGAATGTTATTGGAGGATTAAGTTTGTCATCCAAAAAATTATATTCGCTTTAGTTATCCTCTTATGTTTGCCAAGAAAACATAGTAGCCATTGATGGTTCTTTTGGTTGCCTTAGCCGTGAGCCCCTTTGTGCCCTGGGTTGCTGTAGCCGTGGGCCTTACTTGCGCCTTGGGTTGCCTCTGGTCGTGGGCTTTAGCAGCTGCTCTTTGCTGCCTTAAACCGTGAGCTTTAACAGTTCTTTTTTGGGCCCTTTATTGCCTTAACCGTAAGCCTTACTTGTTGTCTCTTGGGCTGTCTTTGGTTATGGGTCTTAGCAGTTGTCCCTTGCTTTAGTCGTGAACCTCTTTTGTCCCCGTTCTTTGCCTTGGCTGAGAGCCTTGGTGGCTGCTTCCTCCTCTCTATTGACCCTGGTCGTGAGCGTTTATGTGGTTTTATGGGAAGATTTCGTGCTTATTTAATGTATGAGGCTATCTATTAATCTGAAAGTTGGAGAATTTTGATTTTGGTACGAGTTTGGAAATATCGGTGGTGGTTTCCTCGCGATCACTTTCTTTTGAAGTTTGGGAGATTTTAAATCTCATTTTTCGAAAAGCATTTGGTGGACTCGATCAATCCTATGTCTTTGGGGTTTAAGAAAATTAGCGCAGGGTGCCCCTTTATGTTTGTTAGGAAAGACCTTGGGCCCTACTTCTCCAGGTTTTTTCGATACGAGTTTTGAAAACTGATCCATTCTCCTTTTTTTTGGTGTTTTAGATGGATCAGTGCATCCTCTCTCACCCCATTTTTGTTCTTTTCTTTCTTTGCTTCTTGGTCCGTCCTTTTTGACGCTTATGTCCGATGCATAAGTGTCCATGTATAGCCTTTTGCTATACGTGAAACCATCAAGCAACGGTTTTCGATGCTTATGTCCGATGCATAAGTGTCCACGTATAGTCTTTTGCTATACGTGAAACCATCAAGCAAGATCGCAAGTAGTCGTTTTGGGGCATACGGTGTTGATGATAAAGGCGAACCCGAAGATAGACAGAGAGATGCCCTATCCTATAACATCAAGATCCAGACATTTGATTAACAATAGGATATGATATCCTTCACCGACATAAGTCTAGCGGGAGGTGGCTCGAACCTCCTCCCCTATCCAATAACATCAAGATCCATGCATTTGATGAACAATAGGATATGATATCCTTCATCGACATAAGTCTAGAGGGAGTTGGCTCGAATCTCCTCAGATGATTGACAGTCCCCACGCACGACAGTGTAATCGACTCGTGGATAACGAAAATTTTAAAATATATATATATATCTATATAGGTTTTGATAAACCCTTTTTCAAGCAAAAACATATTTTTCTACGAAACAAAATTGATAACTCTTCTTTGCATGTTTAAAATTTGTATGCATGTTAAAAACATAAAACATACTTTAAAGTTGGTTGTCCACCTGACGAATACTTGTTTAGGCTGGAAAATAGCCCTCTGAGTGAGGTTCAAGACACCCTTCTAGACGAGTGGCGGGTTCTATACATTCGGGTGACCGAGTAGCCTTCATGGACCCTTGAGAATAAATATACAGCTGAGCCTAGTCCCATACGAGTGCTTGCGATCCTCCTCATCCGAAATTTTCGTTATTTTGTTTTATCGAAGCTTTGGGACAGGACACTTGTGTTACTTTTCCTTTCTTTCGGGATTTCTCCAGGATTTTTGAGGATTTTCTTTTACTTGAGTCTCTTCTCGTTGATTTTCTCGAGTTTTCTGTTCTTCCTCGGATTTCTTGGATGACGTTTTCTTCCAGACTTTGCTTTTGAGATGCATTTAGCTCTGCTGTACGATTTAAGCCATAACTCGTTCTAGATTCCGAGGTTGTCGTCCGATACGACGTAAACCCTCATATTTTCCAGGCGATCTATAAGCTCTAATTAAATAAAATTGGCAGGATGAAACCTTTTAATATTTTTTTCTCGAAACTAAAGTCAAACCATATGATAGACAGGGAAGTCACTGAGGTTCTCCTCATGATCTGTGGCCTCCTCTAGTTTCTCTTCATTTGGATTCCTCAACAATGTTCCAGATTCGAGCATTTCCGCTTTCACACATCTTCATCCGATTTCGTTGAAAAGTCTTATCCTTTTGACTTCCTTGAAGATAGTATTCCCTGGTTTTTATTGAGAGTTTTCTTAGGTGACTTCGGTCATTTAAGATGTAATTAACTATAGGGGCTTGCCCTTATAGAGAAGCTTTTCCGAACCCAGCCTAAAATAAACTCTATTTAAATTTTCATATTAAATAGAGGAAAAGGTTTTCCGAACCCAGCTTAAAATAAACCCTATTTAATTATTTGTATTAAATAGGGGAACTTGTCGGCAAATAAACAGCTAAAATAAACCCTATTTAATTCTTTATATTAAATAGGGGAACTTGTCGGCAAATAAACTAAAATAAACTTATTTAATTCTTCGTATTAAATATGAGAACTTGTCCGCAAATAAAACAGTTTCGCAGACCAAACGGATGTCATATATTTTTTAGTTTATTTGATCGAGTATCATCCTCAAGTCTTGTGTTTATCCCTCGGGATAGATACAGGACTTGAGGTAGAGTGCTCTTTCATTTAAACTGTGAAAAATATGAAGTTAGTTTGATTTCATATTTTTTTCTAAAATTATATATATATATATATATATGTAAATTAAAAAGTCCTCCCGAAGCAGGCGACGAGACTTCACTCCCAGCGACCGACAGCTTCTTACGGGCAACCCCCCNCCTTATAGTTTTTTTTTTGGATGTTGTCTACCTCCCTACAAACTCCCTATAGAATTACCTATAAAAGTTTTCCGCCTACCTATAGACATTGCAAGAACTGTAAACAAACATAACTACAGTTAACTATAAGTCAGTATTTCCTGCAGGTTTTCTACTTCCCTGCAGGTTTTCTACTTCCCTGCAAACTCCCATGCAATATTACCTGTAGGAGTCTTCTGCCTACCTACAAACACTATAGGAACTACAGTCAAAGACAACCATTGTTAACTAGAAATTAGTTTTTCTTACAGGTTGTCTATTTCCCAACAAACTCTCCCGCGACATGACCTATAAGAGTCTTCTGCTTACATACAAACACTGCAGGAACTGCAGTCAATGAAAACTGCAATACGGGATGATGGCTTCAAGTTCTATTTCATAGAATTTTTCTCGCCCATTGTTTGAAGTTTTCAAAAATAAGTTGAACATGATTTTCAACTATGTTTCAACTTGAAGAGAAGTGTTAAAAGTTATATTAGGAAATAATTTATTCCTGCGTGAAGTTATGAGGATCAGATTTATTTCTAATATAACTTTATTTCCTTTCTTATTTTAGACTTACTTTCTTCGATTGAATTTATTTCCTTTCCTATTTAAGGCCCCCCTATTTTACGTTGTGTCATCTATCTCCAAATAATTAATATGAATTGATTATATGGATAAATTATGTGTTATATCTTTCCTTTCCAATTATTTCTTTTTATTATCTTTCCTATTTTAAGATTCATGTAAAGGTTATTTATACCCTATTTCATATCAACAAAACTTTTATGCATTAGTCTAAATTTAAACAAATCCATATAGTCATCCAAGAGATCAGGGACTAATTGTTATAGTTCATTCATGGTCATTTAACTTTATCTTAAGGAGGAATGCCTCTTCACCTTACTAGAAACCTAAGCTCAGTTTTTTTTCTCAAGCATCAATTTATTTGAAATGGCCCGTTCAGCATCCAAGCAAAGGTATCTGGAACAATTAGGTTTATGGAAGCAAAACAATAGTAATCACTCCAACAAAAAAATCAACAGGTGATTTTCGAAATCCAAACATTTTTCAATAAGGAAATATATCTTCCAAATTTAGACTATGTACTTAAATTGATTTCCCTATTAATTTTAAAAGGACCATAGGCATTTGTACTTGGTATGCATAGAGTACTCAAACATATATTAATCCTGACAACATGAATTTTATTATACTCCCGGATAGCTCAAAGTGGAGGACCCATTATGTCGTTGGGGGTGTGGTGAGATCGAGGACATCACTGAGATCACGACAAAGTGTGAAGTCCTTGTGAAGGTTCTTCAAATTTTACAGCTGTGGAGAAATTCCATGCCAACTTTTGTTGGTTTTCAGGATCTTTGCGCTTAGATGGTTAAAGTATTGAGGGAACAAGGTGTTGTTGGTAGAATTTTTTTTAGTGCCGTTTGTCAATGTTGGCGGGCAAGAAATGCAAAGAAGAACAATTGTCCCTTGTCGGCGCTTTAAAAGGGGGAGAAGGTTTAGTTTATGTTTGGGGGTCGCCCGTAAGAAGCTGTCGACAGCCGGAATCGAAATCCCGTCGCCCG
>JXCR01041868.1:81746-96050 GCA_002079205.1 Phalaenopsis hybrid cultivar
TGACCCGCGATCGATCGTCACAAGTGGTTTACTCGAGCCCTCGGCAAATAATGGTGCATGCAATGCGAATTGCGGCAATCGGACGCGTCGACTCTCCGAATTGCGAAGCTGATGCGCGCAGGAGTGCGAATTGTGCGAAGGCCAACCTAAGGCTCGGAAAGGTCCTATAGGAATCCAATTTTGGGTTTCCTCATGTCGGTTTCTTCCTTCTAAGTGTTAGAAGTCGATACCGCACACGCGAAACTCCAAAAGAGGACGGAAATAGGTCCTTCCAAGTGCTAGAAGTCGATACCACACACGCGAAACTTCCAAAAGAGGACGGAAATAGGTCGAACTAAAACGAGGCGGGCACCACTTCTAAGGTTCTAAGATAGTCGCAGGAAGACCCCTAAGGCTAGATCCTAACTCCTACGAGAAATACTAGACCTCACGAAAATTGAGGTCAACATCCCTTTGATACTTTGGTGGTTTGTGCCCCGAACATCCTTTCTTCGCTTACTCAGACTCATGCCTAGACCATCCAGTAGCAATGGGGTACCACTTGACCTATTAGGTCTTTTATTTCCTACCATTGGCGTCCCCAAAGAAGCATAATCATCTCTGTTAGCTATTTTATTTCCCCAGATTCAATGAGGCAGACCAATGTTGTGCGCAGCTTGCTTTACAAGATTGTTTTGTAGTTAAAAGTTTAGATGATGGTAATCCCTTGTCTGTTCTTGTCGAAAGGAATATAAGTTTTTGTAGGGCTACTACTTGGTTGTTTTCTTTTTTGCTTTTTTTGTTTGTGGCTTGTTAGCCCTTTTTTGTAATCTTTTTGTTTTATATTAATGCAATAATGCACGCCCTTCACGGATGGCTCAACATGAACATTGACGGTGCTCTCCTACCTTCCGGGGCGGCCGACACCAGTTGCATCATACGTGACGAGTAGGGAATTGAAATTATTGCTACCAGACACTAGTTTCAACATTGGGATACCGCATAAGTGGAGCTTCAAGAAATTAGATCCTTACAAGATATCTGCAAATGGTGGATCTCGAAGGCAAGGGCATCATCATCGATGGGGACAACGCAAACAATATGCACTTTTGAGGTTTAGCATGAAAAGAGACATTTGGCGGCAATGACCACATCAAGCTCCAGACGTTTCCTTTCTTTTGAACTTCAAGCAAGTTTTGTTTTTCCATATGCCCAAAGAATGTAATAGGACGGCTCATTTTTGTGCATGGTTCTTTTCTTTTGACGCATATAGATGATGATGACACTCTTTCCTGTATGTTTATAGATGATATATCACATTTTTGTACATGATAGGTGCATATATGCCTGGTTTTTGTAACTTTTGATTTTACTAATGTAAAATGCAATATTTCAAGGAATGCTTTTTTTAACATTCACAACTTGGTGATATTTTTTATTATGCAATTAAAAATGTTTTATAATATTATTATGTAAACTATATAAGTTGTAAAAATGATTTACTATGATGAGAATATGTATATAGTGGTAAAGGGCAAAATCTAAAAAATTTGTAGGGTTAGGTCCCGATTAAAATAGAAATGTTATCTTGGCTATAGATTTTCATAAAATTATTATATGTGAATTCAGTATTTGGAATATGCACATTCCAACTTCCTAGACTTTTTCCAAACAAACATCTTAAAATATTTTCAAGATTTTTGTTTAGTAATTGAAAAGCAGATAAAAACTTAAAGGCAGTATGTAACAATCTCCAGAAGATCTTCAAAAAATAAGAAACAAATGTATCATATCTATCAAATAAATACAACCTTGCATAAACCACTCAATACAAATCTTTTCTCAAAAAAAAAAAGTTTAGTTACATATGATATATAGTTAGTCTTAAATCTAGTCTTAAATCATAGTGGTGTGAATCATTTTAGAAATATATCAAGTACCATTTCTATATTATCACGGCCATGAACATTCTCAACTGATCTCAGTACAGTCAAAGGGCCAAGAAAAAAAATGATATCATTCTAAGGCTTTTAGAAGGTGCAAAAGGACACAAGAAAGAGGAAGGAAAGTTGTTGGATAGTTAAGGATAACGGGAAGACAGATTTGACATGACATATAGGATGACAGTGAATCGAAAGCGGAAAATGATTGTTTTCTGTTTTCTGTTGTCAAAATAGCAGTAGCAACAAATCAGATAACGAAAGAGGCCATTGAACACTCAGGAGAGAACATCACTTTGATCCCATCAGGCTACAGACACACCANGAACTGATCTCAGTACAGTCAAAGGGCAAAAAAAAAAATGATATCATTCTAAGGCTTTTAAAAGGTGCAAAAATACACAAGGAAGAGGAAGGAAAGTTGTTGGATAGGTAAGGATAACGGGAAGACAGATTTGACATGACAGAGAGGATAACAGTGAATCGAAAGTAGAAAATGATTGTTTTCTGTTTTCTGTTGTCAAAATAGCAGTAGCAACAAATTAGATAACGAAAGAGGCCATTGAACACTCAGGAGAGAACATCACTTTGATCCCATCAGGCTACAGACACACCACCTGAAAAAGTAAACAAATATACAATACTCCAAATAAAATAAACAAATCCAAAAGGCTGTTAAACCAAAAAACAATAACATATAAACAATCTCCTACAAAAATAAACCTAATTCTAATCAAAATAATCTTAAATACCCAATAAAAAGGGTCCCACATGGTAAAATAGCTAAGAGAGCAGACAAAAGTTTCGCTAGACAATCCCGGTTTGGCAAAAAAATCATGTAATGACGTCTATGGAATGTTGAAACTCTCATGATGGTAGCCATCCCGGAGATAAATTGTTAGTCAAGATATCCGACAACTCATTCAAAAGGGGTTGTCCCTCTTCGGTATTGGCTCCTTAGACTCACTACCATCTATGACACTAAATAGTAATCGTGTTGGAATCTCTAATGAGCTCAGCTTGAATCACCATCTTTCATTCGTCAGCTTGAAGCTGATGCTCCTTTCTGACGTCTTGCTTCTCTCCCGCATTACTGACAATTTCTTCGACTGCTCCCTGTTCAGTGCAAAATATCATTCTTTTGTTTGAGCAATCTGAGGCGTCGTGACCAAAACCATGACACTTGACACGCTTGCTAGCTAAACAGATTTGGGAGTGTTGGTTAGCTCCACCTTTCTCCACTGAACTAATTTCTCCTTAGGCGGGGTCGGCTTGGGTGCTCCGTTGGGTGTACTCTAGCTACTTGATCTTGGGATTGAACTGTGCCTGTAAGGTGTGGGGTCACCCGGTGATATTGTTGTATCTTCACCTTTGAAGCTAGGGCTCGAACATCCTGTAATGTCAAATAGAGTTGTAATTGTACCACCTTGCCAATGAAGAATCCTAATTCTTCCAGATATTGAGCTATGGTATTCTCCTCGGGATCCACTAGCTCACTTCAACATTAGTTGCTCTAACTCAGCGGTCTTGCTGTTATAAGTGATAAAGTCTCAAGAACATGTCATACTTGTAATGTGCTCTAAATTAGTGTACTTGTGTTGCATCTCTCGTTTCGTCTTTGATCATATAGTAATTTTACCCTTTCATTCTCATAGTTGAAAATGTTTTAGGTTCTCCTATCACAATGAAACATTCATCCTGCTTGACAACTGCAACTTTGACATGCCTGTCAGGTAGAACATCCTTATACTCAAAGACTTGTTCCATTGTCTGGAACCACTTAATGAATTCGTTTGGATCCATACGATTGTCCAAATCTGTCAAGCCAATCTTCACTTCAAAATATGATTTATCCAATATGCTATGTCAAATTGTTAAGGTATTGATTCTTTACCATTTGAAACTGTCTAGTAAAAGGGATTCACTTCTCTCAATCTGGAGAGTCATTGTTGCGGTATGGGTGACCTCACCAGATTATCTCCTCTTGAAGGCGGCAAGTCTTTGATATAGTTGGAGAATTTCTTGATGTATGTCTTCCATAGTGAGTTCTTGAACAACTTGTTGTGGATTTCTCTTGGCAACATGACGTCAAGTTATTCCGATGGAAGTTTTGACGGAAAAAAAAGATATGGTTCAAGGGTAGGGGTAGGGGTAGGGCTAGGGCTAGGGGTAAGGCTAGGTGGATGGTGTGAGAAAACAAAATTGTGAGGGTGTTAGGTTAAATTGTATGGATTCTTAGTTTAGATGTAGGAATAACAAATCCCCAAAATTTTAGGGTTTGTTAGACTCTGATACCAGATGGTATCATTCTAGGTCTCCTACAATATGTGAAAGAACAAAAGAAAAGGTAAGTTATAGGATAGTTAAGGAAAATAAAAGGATCGATGTGGGTTGACATCTGACGTGAATGACATTATAACAACGAATTGAAAGTGAAAAACAACTGTTTTCTGCTGTCAAACAGTAGTAGACAGCAAATTAGACGACCAAAGAAGCCTCCGAACATTTAAAAGAGCACCATTTTGATCTTATCAGGCTATAGACACACCACACAAAAGAAATCCAAAGATACTCCAATAGGGAAAACCAGGAACAAATATCTCTAAATAATTTATACAAAACCATAAGTCTGGTAAACCAGAAAACAATAACATACAAATAGTTCTCTTGTAGAAATAAACCTAATTCTAATTACAGTAATATTAGAATACTAATAAGAAGAGTCCCACATGGCTAAAATAGCCAAGAGGACGAAAAAAGTCCCACTCAGAACTAAAGCAGGGATGCGGGACCCTGCGATCTGCTTTGCCTATGATCGGGATCGCGGGATGGAGAGCTACCGCACGCCAGCACATTATTTAACGGCTTTTCTCATATGGCATGCACAACGCCAACTAACAACCCTAGTAATATCCCTTATTAATGAAGTATGACCAAATGCATGGTTTCATTCTATCCAATATGACCTTTCAAGCCACCAACATGCATTTCCCCCAACAATATAATTACAAAGTGAGGTCCTAAGAACATAAAGCTAACTGCTTTTATAAAGATATCCAAATTGAGCCATAAAACTAGCAGAAAGAATATATAGAATGCCATTATGATTGCAAAAAATCAAACAAAAATCAGAATGTCACTTATTTGTTTTGTATTATATCAAAACGAAACATAATAATGTTCATAGAGGTAAGAAAGTAAAAAAAATTTAAGATAGATGCCCGCTGATTTATTCTAAATGTCATGTATGTGTTTCAGTACAAAGGTATACCAATAAAAATACTCCGCCCGACTTGTTTGATACTTCTTTCTGAGTATTTATATATTTAAAGTCATAATGGTAAGAAATGAGAATGAACTCTTTTGAGGGTAAATAATGTCCCCAATACTTTAATATCTTAATGAGAATATACAAATCTCGATCACAAGCAAAACAATTTTGATAAACTTCATTTAACTTTTAACTAAATTATATGACTAAGTGACCTTCCTGGGTTAAGGACTCCATCTATACCAACATCAGAAGTATCATAATGTACCACAAGAACTTTGACGGATAATTTGGAGAGAAAAAAAAGATAAATTTAATTGGACACTTTTCAAAGCCTCAGAATAAATAAAGGTTTTGAGAACAGTATCAAAGATAAAAAGGTTAGCCAAGATATTTGGTTAGAGAACCTCGGAAAACATTAACAAAACCACACAATATAAGTTTAAATTGTATAAAGGTACGCTTTTTAAATTGCTTTACAACTGTCGGTCAACTTTTTCGATAGATTATGAAAATATGGTACGTGAAAATAATTTTTTTTTAAATTTAATTTAAGTATAAAAGATATATAGTTTGAGTTTTAAAAGTAGTGTGTTTTAATTTTTGAAAAATGAGACCAAGTGGATCTTATTCGTCCAATAGCTTGCATAATCGTGCCCGATATCGCGAATACTACACCCTCCCGAAAGATAAGTGTAGATCTCGACGATAGACCATCTTGCAAACTAAGAGATTTGTGACATCCATTTAGTCTGCAAACCTTTTATATATGACCGACAAATTCTCCTATCTAATACAAAGATTAAATAGGATTTATTTTATCTGGGTTTCAAGTTCTCTATAAAGGCAAGCCCTTATAGTTAATTACATCTCAAATGACTAGGGTCAATTGAGAAAACTCTCGATAATGATCAAAGGTATTAGTCTTCAAGATTTCAAAGTTTAGGTTTTCACGTTAGGACGAGGAAAATCAAGTGGGAATAACTCAATACGGAACACTTATTTTCAGGAGTTCAAAGGAAGGAGAAAGTAGGGGATGTCACTGATCCAAGGTAAACCTCGGTGATTTCCCAGACCATCCTACGGTGTGGTTGTGTTTTGGAAAAGATGTTATTCAATAATTCAATCCTGCCAATTTTATTATTTGGGACTTACATTTGCATAATACCCGATTATGCAGATAGCCCGCAGAGAAATGAGGGTTTACATCGTACCGTACGATAACCTTGGAACCTAAGGCGAGTTAGGACTTATGCTGCACAACATGATTGTGCAGTGGCCTAAAAGAGGGTGAGGATTTACGTCGCTCTAGGCGAGCTACCTCGAAGTCCTATGGGTTCTTATAATACTAAAGAGAGATAATGTTGAAGAAGATCCTCTTGCTGCTCGGTCTGAATTCATCGCCGTGCTGCCCACAAAGTTGACTTCAAGCTCATATTGTAGCGATGGCTCCAGAGTTTAAGTGTTTGAAAATTGTAGTTTATGTTTCACAGTTTTGGTGTTAAAGTTTGGCTTTACATACAGACTAATCAAATTGCAGGTAAATAAAAGATACTTGAAAGGTAAACTGCAGTAAATTAAAATGTTGTAGATAAACTGTAAAAGTGTACCTGTGCATCTGCTATTGTTGCATTATTAATGTTGTGAGCATAGTATGATTTGCAGGAGATTTAAATAAACTTGCAAGAAAATTAAACGGGGGCGAGAAAACTCAGCACAAAAGTCTGAAAAACGAGTCGTAGAAATCACAAGCAAACAAAACACTTAGCCACACATGAAAGACCAGGACTGAGTATAAGACCTTGGTGAAAGTGGGGGGCCCAAAGTTGGGTTGTGTGCTTCCCGATCTCGAGTAAGAGTTGCCAACTCGACAATCTACAGGAGGTAGTTCTTAACCTCAATCCAAGTGACTAGCCGCGGACCTTTATAAATTTTAATAGGAAGATTTTTCATGCAAAAGTTATTATTTAAGTTTTTTTTTTATGAAGAGTTCTTTTAATCATGCAAAAGAAATTTTTATTTTATTTTTATAAATTTTTGTAAAATCGTACAGTCCACAGATTAGTCACTTTAATCATGCTAGAACTACTGACAACCTAAGAGTGTCGGGGGCAACAATCCTACCAAAGGTCGGTGAATAGCATCCTCGACCATTTTCTCTCCCTTATTGAAGATCCTTGAGGTAAGAGATATTATTCTAATAATTTCACTTCGTCTCCCTCGTTTAAGCACACATAAGCAACGTCGTCATCGCCCTCACCATTTAGACCCTAGACTCATCCTAGTCCGATGATCCATATGTGGCGTTAACAAATTTCCCCAATTGTCAGGAGGATTTAAGTGTAATACCCAAACTCAAATCCCGATGCGCTGGGTTTTATTGTAGGTTAAATCATTGAGGGAATTTCACTGTTGATTTAATTAAAGAAGCATGGGTCACGTCTTGGTGCATCGTGTCTAGTGTCTTAGTCAGTTTGTGAATTAGGGTCAAGTGTCTAGTTTCATTTTGCATTCGAGGATTAGATGAATCAACGTTCACTTAAGGTGTGTACTTAAGCTCTAGGAAGTCTACACTGAGGACTAGGTGGATGGGCTCTCACCTAGGGTGTGCACCTAAGGTCTAGGAGGTCTACACTGAAAACTAGGTGGATGAACTCTCACCTAGGGTGTGCTCCTAAAAACTAGGAAGTCTATGCTGAGGATTAGGTGGATGGACTCTCACCTAGGGTGTGCTCCTAAAACTCTAGGAAGCCTGCATTGAAGGCTAGGTGAATGGGCTCTCACCTAGGGTGTGCTTCTAAAGTGTAGAAAGCCTATACTGAGGATTAGGTGGATGGGCTCTCACCTAGGGTGTGCTCCTAAAAATCTAGAAGCCTATGTTTTAACTTGCGTTTAATTTAAGGCATTTGACCCTCAAATAAGTGTTTTCCAACTAATTAAATCAGAAGTTCTCATTTTATGACTTAACCATTTAAAATAAATAAATAAATAAATAACATAAAAAAAATAAAAGAAAGCACAAGGCCGGCCCACTTCCGAAACTAGCAAAGGTAAAGCGGGGGAAAAGCAAGTGAATCGGCCAAAAAAAGGTTAAATTCTTTCAATATTGTAATTAAATTGGCCTTTAAAAGGAGTGTCTAAATCTACTCCAGGACAATGTTTTGAGCGGCCCAAAATAGCAACTTTTAAGGTTTCCAAATCAACATGAAAATTAGTGCTTAAATGATGCCCAAAACCTTTCTGAGGTCAAACCCAAAAACACTTTAAAGACTTTAAAGCACTCCAAATCGGCACTTTTAAAAACCTCAAACACCACATTTAAAATGCCTCAAACAACAATTTTAAAATTCCAAAATTGCTCTCATGTAAGACCAAAAAAAACATAAATTTTAAATGTTACAAAATTAGCTAGGAAACCTAGCCCAAAACAGTGACAAAGTTTCCTTAAACAAAAAAAATACATTTAAAGCCCCGAAAAACTGCAGTGAAACTAGTCTAAACCAGTCCCAAAATAACCCTTAAACATCACTTGTGTAGCTCCCTAGGAACCCAAACAACAATTTGAAAGATCAAACAACACTTTTATGGCCTGCTACAAACCCAAACAACAATTTGAAAGACCAAACAACACTTTTATGGTCTGCCACAAATCCAAACAACAATTTGAAAGACCAAACAACACTTTTATGGTCTGCCACAAATCCAAACAGCAATTTGAAAAACCAAACAGCACTTTTATGGTCTGCCACAAATCCAAACAGCAATTTGAAAGACCAAACAGCACTTTTAAGTATTTTCCAACACCTTACCGCACCCCTAAAGCCAACAAACAACACTTTAGATGCGGCACAAAACCCCTAAAAAAATAGCAGAACACTCCGGGAAGTAACATCAACACCAATATAGTTGAACAGGTCTGATTATAGGCTAAAACGTGCATTCAATTAGAAGAGTAAGAGAATTCAATTTCATTTCCTGTAACTTCTTCTACCCTAAGTAGCATACTTTACTCGGTTCCCACTTAAAGCACTCGGGCTTTGAAAAGTGAAGCCAATCCTTAGAAGGAATGAGGTTAATTCCCACATGATTTCAACGAATGGTAATTAAATACATACCACTTAATCCTCACGAATTTACATGTCCATCTCCAAAACAACAATAACAATTTACCTAAGCATGAACATGTGTATTTTAAAAAAATTAAAATGGTGATATTTGTTTTATACTATGAAAAAATTTGAGTGGTATGTGGATAAACATTGAAGTTTGAACGTTAGATATGTTAACAAGTAGGAGATAAGTGGCATGTATGTAAAAAAAATGAAATTTGAATATTGGATACGTAAATATGTAAGGATTGAGTGTTATGAATTTGAAAATTCCCTTCTTGAATTTTAACATAATCATGAAGTTTTCACAATAAAAACCAAAAATCATATCTCAAATTTAAATGATAAAGAGCAATATCAATGGATAAAGGAAGCTCATAAAACCAAGCAAAGCAATTAGGATAAAGCTAATGGTGATGATGAATTTAATTTGTATAAAGGAATATGTAAACGGAGAACAAATTGTCAGATTCAGGATAAAATTTATACAAAGGCGCAAACCTGGGACTGCAGTAGAAGATGCAAAAAAACTTCTGGTGGCGACTGTGACTATGAGGGTGCTTTGGTGCAGAGAGGGAAGCGAGCGGAGCTTCGATCGTCAGGGAAGTCGAGCGGGCTGAGGCGAGGAGACGACGTCTGGAGGCGCGTCGAGCGGGCTGAGGCGAGGCGAGCGACGACGTCTGGAGGCGCGTCAAGCGGGCTGAAGCGAGGCAAGCGGCGCTGGAAGCGCGAATGAAAGGATCTCGGCCAGCCGAGGGTTTTCTGTCGAAGAGCAGCGTTGAGCAGACAGTCTGCGGCTGCGATGCGGGGAGACGAGCGGGAATCGAGCGCGGGACTCGGGCGAGAGCTGGCGTGCTTCGATGCGGAAGGAAGATGAGCTAATCCAGAATCCTCTGCGAGGAAGATACGGGCGTCGAGTGAGAGCGAACGGAGGAGAGGAGTTCGGGATCCAACGGAGAACGTGAGCGGGATTGAGAAGGGAGCGTGCGGGAGATCGGGATCGGAAAAATTTTTTTTTTTTTTCGCGAGAGCGCTCAGCGGGAGAAAGAAATAGGTCGCGGGCTCAATAGCCGTTACCCGAGAGCTTTGGCGGGGAAATTAATGATTTCCTTTCTTGCAAACGATTTAATTGGAAAATAATAACATTCAAATATTTTCAATTAATACGAGTTTTAAATAATCCGCCTGAATTTTGAAATTCGAAATTCAAAATCCGTGAGCAGGTGTCTAGCCCAAATCGGGCCCGAGTCGGATTTCGGTTGAGCCTGACCCGTGCAACTAAAAATGCATCGATTTCCGTGTGGTTCGCGCAAGTGTAGAACCACAGCGATATGGGTGTCTTTTCTAGCTAAATCGACGTTCCGGACGCATCGGCGCGGTCCATTTCGTCATCCAGGGTCGTCCGGACGAGTTTGCCGGTGGGCGAGTCCATTTAAGCCAAAATTGTGTGTGATGCAACAAGTGCGTTGCTGAGTCACCGAGGGTTAACCTAAGGTCGTATGATCCTGTAGGAACTTATTTTCGGGACCTCTACATGTTGGTCCTTAGCCCTTGCAACTAAAAGTTGAGTGCTTGGAACCACTCATGCGAGTTCTTCACAAAAATGAGTAAAGAAGCGGTTTGAAGTTCTACGAGAGGTGGGCTCCATTACTAGTCCGCTAGGATGGTCAACCAGGAACTCCTAAGGCTAGATTATGGGTTCTGGGAGTAGGAGACTAAGACCTCACTAAAATGAGGTCAACAACAACTTATCCATTAAATTAGATAATACTTAAGGCAGGCACGCACAAACGCATATCCCGTCTACAAAAATTTTTGTACCTAATGTTTTAAGCTCAACATGCTCAGTGGGGTTCTTAGTTATAGTAAATTAGTAACTATTATTTGGATATGAAATCATGCACGCAAGCGCACGCGCATGCAAGAACGTCCTGTCTACAAAAATTTTTGTACCTAATGTTTAAGCTCCACATGCTCAGTGAGGTTCTTACTTATATAGTAAATTAGAAACTATTAGCTCAATATGAAATCAATAATGTGCTGAGTATCACACAAAAGAGGAAGCTTATTGGGCAAGAATGAACTAGACTTTGATAGAATGTGTGTAATCAACTAAATGGTTTTAAAAAATAGGTGAAATCTCACAAATGAGCAATGGAAACAGTACACTAGACATTCAATCACAAAATAGCAAACTAGAAGTATATTGTAATCTAGTTGAAGCAATGGAGGCTTGTGTTGATACCTCAATTGTTTTATGAACTTACTAGCAACTTCAAAAAAATAATCAAGTTCGAAAATACATTGCTCTCAAAAATCGACTAAATAGTGTGCCAAAGTTATAGTCAAGCCTTGAGGCTCGAATAGTAGTAGTTTTCATAATAGATTTAAACTTACGTGTTGCCAAAATGTAAACTCGGTAATTAATATGGAACAAAGAAATGGAGGCACTACTGAACTTAAAAGCAAATATTTTCTTGTCACAGTGGATATAAAATTCATAGCATAAACTTAAGGGTGATAACAAAATACTTGTAATATCCATGGATTGCCGACATCACAAGGTATATTGTCCTTCTAATTAGCCCATTTGAATAGAAACTAAAAAACGCACAATAATCAGCAGGGATTTGGTTCACCCAAGCCACATGAAGGAGTGAGGTGTGACTCCAGTGTTAAGACTAACTTTATGTTATTTTTTATATAACATTCAAAGAACTCCTAGCATCAAATGATTAATTTGCATCTCTTACCACTGGAAATAACATATATTAGAAAGATGCTAGTGTGTTTTCAATCCTCAGAAGTACCCGAGGATGTGAAAACATATCACATAGAACATAATTGTGTGAAACTATCATTGATAAGTTGTAAATCACGAGAACAGTAATCATTTCATGTTTCAAAATTCCATATACAAGATAAAATACAAGCATGAACATTCATTGTAAAAATAACAAATGCTCGAAGTAGAAAAAAAAAATCTCCATATATGCACTCCAATTCCACACATCTCAAAAAAATAAAAATAAAAAATCAGTCAAAAATGGAATCACCAAGGTGGGATTGTTATCTCAATATTTAATGAAGCATTACCTTTAGACCATAGAGCTCAAGCAAGCACTTCATCTGCAAATCCTCCCCCCGATTTGATGGCAATTCTGTATAACCAAAACAAAATTAAGCATACATTAGATAAAACTAGCAGCACATAATAAATTAGAAACAGAAAAACAAACAAAATAAAAGACAACTTATTCGTCGGGTCAAACATAAGCTACTCTTTTGCTGGTTAGACTCGTAGCACCTAGAACATACTTAGCTCTGTCTTAGGAGCACCAATTGCTTACCATACCTTGAATTCAGTGAAATGTATCCAAACTTTTTTACAATCCTCGTTAATACGATAAAAAACATGAGGAGATTATTGCACAAGGAAGTTATTCATCAGCATTAACTAGGTCAACAAAAACATTTAGAATAATGTTCATAATGATTAAGTACTGTTAGAATAGAATCGTATTGATGCAAAGAGGGGTATAAATACCTATTACAAGCTCTACAAGTAAACAAATAAAAACTGAATAAAAGAAAAAAAGGAAAATAAATAAAAACAAATCAAAACAACTAATACAAAATTTTGCATATTAATATTATAATATTCTAATACTCTCCCTCAAATTGAAGCATAGATAACAGTCATGTTCAACTTGGATTTTAAATAATCAAATAGTGGCTGAGAAAGGTTTTTTGTGAGAATATCTGACAGCTGGCAACTAGACGGCATAAATGGAACACAAATTTTCCCGGACTTGAGCTTTCCTCAATGAAGTGTCGATTAATCTCAACATGCTTGGTATGATCATTTTTTAGAATACTTTCAGGTATGACAGTAAATTTGCAATGACAATTAAAAAGGTTTAAATAGTAAATACTTAAACTGAAATGAGAATGGATAAAATTTAAGTGAAAGTTCAAGATTTTGTAAAAAAATGAGTTGTATTTTCTTTTGATCATTCATGCATAGCATAAGCATCATAATTTAATGCATATTAAATCATAGTTACTCACTGAGTCATACTTACAGTTGCAATTAATATTTTATTTCAAGAGAAGAAACACTTTTAGATCGATGTGTCTGGTAGGAAACATTACAGAAGGAGGACTGTAGCAGATAAGTACTACTTATGATATGTTTAAAGTTTCTATTTATTGTTTCATTCATATGTTGTTAGTACTGGTTTGAGATGAGGTTTTCATATTATGATATTGCACTTTGTGGATTAATGACTTTTATATATTGAAATTTTCTGAAAAATTCTGTGAAAAGTAACATGAAATGTTAATACCTTTCGACCGCAGTTCCCGTCTTAGTTAATTCTAAGCATCAGGTCAGGTCGTGACATCAGGTCAATTATGTGATAAAAAATGAGCGTTAGAAGAGATAACATTTATAGAAGACACGAACAACCAATAATGAGATAAATTTAATTATATTATTTTAATTAAATTCGATTAGTAGCACTTTCATCTATTAAATAGTTACTCAATATAAAAAATTTAATTCATATCGTCTGATCGCCTGTTCCCATTTTGGTTAATTCCAAGCCCCGGGCCGAGCCATGACAGCATGATAATCATTTATATGAACCTAGCATAATTCAAGTATATAATGATCAATATTAGAGTTTATAAAAAAAAATATGCTGCAATAATAGAACTACAAATACAACTTTGAAAAAAAAACTAAATACCTTAGCTTTCATAACACTATCAGGATTGTTCTTTATGGTAATTAAAAAATATGATTAAATTAATTACACAAAACATTTGTTGTGAAAAATGCAAAATGAACATTATTTGTTGAAGCCTACTTAAAATGCTTTCTATGCCAATATGATTAAGAGCCATTCAAATGTGAATTTAGAACTCAAAGAAATGCAAAAGCATATCAACAACAACAACAACAGATTATTCTAAATACCAACAATCATATTGATAACAT
>JXCR01041868.1:111831-145421 GCA_002079205.1 Phalaenopsis hybrid cultivar
AAAATTACTACTAACGCTTACAATAATCACAAGCAAGAAGCCTTGCAAACAGGACAATATGAAAAACAAAAGCTATAATTTTAATGATTTATTATGAAAGGAGGAAAAGCAATAAATAAAATAGCTAAAGCAAGAAATTGGAGATACATTTCCTTTTTTAATCAATTAGACATGCTAGAATGAACCTATTAGCGTATTAATAGATGAACACAAGAAATTAGTTGTTTTGAGAAATTATTGTATGAGAAGCTTAATGATTCAATCTTTCTCAAGAGCATAATAAATTAAATCACTAAATACATTTATCTTGACTACAAAAGGTGAAGTTCACATGACTCCGTGATTACACCAAAAATTTATGTTGGATTTGGAAATTATAGGAGATATTGAATGAGCATGATTAACATATTTTNTTACAGAACCATATTCTTATTGTTGAGTCAATATAAGGCGCACAATGACTTAATGGGAGAAAATAACCCTACAACGTTATATAGTTCGAATGATAGAAATTTCAACATATAAAGCTCCTTCTGAATTCTTTCTAGATCTAACCTATATTTGAGGTTACTATGCTGTGAACAGGGGAAATTATTGCTAATAAAATAAAGGGAAATTTACACATGCAGCACACAATTCTTATGAGTTTAAATAACTCACATCTAAACTTTCATATCTACATATATATATAGCAATTTGATGTTTTATACCCATGCATGAAACTTGTATTTCACTTTCTAAAAGTTTAGACTTGTGTTCAAAATTGACTTATTTAAAATTTTCAAACAAGCTAAAAATTTAAACTAATAGTTAGATTTTCATATAAAAAATTCAATAAATAATGTTACAAATCTGATCGTCTCAACTAATTTATTGATTATAAACCCTGTAAAAATGGAAGGTAACTCATGAACTTTGATTATATAGGATAAAATGTCTCATATTTTAGCATTATCATACTCATATTCCAAGTTTGCACCCAACTCCCACATTCAGATGTAGATTTTAGTTTTCTCATAGTGATATGCACTTGTCATTTTCCTAACTTTTGGATAATTTTGTAGATATCTTTTATATTGAGTTGTTGCACATTATTATTTTTAATCATATATAATTTACAACGATTGCACTGCACTTTCTCAACGTCAATTTTAAATTGTGTATAACTTATGAGCAAAATGAAAATGTGAGATATACAAGAGATTGGAGTTTCAAAGATCCTTTAACACTGCGATCCCTTCATTGTTTTCGATGCTTGCAAGCCATAGCAACTCAAGGTTTCATATGTTTTGGATGAAAACGGGAGACACAAAACTGTGAGAGGCCAGAGTGAATGTGAGGTTTGACGAGTTTAAAGTTAATTTTGATGAGCATTTCATATATTTCAGATAAATCTTATATATTTTCATATCTAACACCAAAATTTAATAAAATAAATATATAATTAAAAATTAATTAAAAAATATTATTGGTATAATAAAATATTGCTACTAAATCTATAATTAAACAAATTATAGTTAATTATCATATATGAAATAAGTTTATATCGAACTTAATATCCAATATTTAATGAGTTAATTGTTGAACAACAAACGAGTTGAACATAAATGAACAAATTCGACTATTGTTCATGTTTAGTTCACTTAAGTTCCGAGCTTATAAAAATTGTTCGAGTTTGTTATTTACTAATTTGAACGAACAAGAGCGAGTCTTAATCGAGCCAAGTTCGAGTTGTTTATCGAGTGCGTTGGTTCATTTATAGTCCTATTCACCGATTGCAGCTCAAATTTATATCCCTCTACTTATTTCCATCTCAATCAACTTGCTCTACCTTTACTTGTAGGTTGACCCGTGAAAAAAACTTCTATTCCAATTTCTCGTACAATTGTGTAACAGGAGCGTGATTTTCATGTATTGTGTGCTAATGATCTCAAATAGATACATAGATTACCATAGCGGTATGAGTTTCTTCTTTTTTTCTATGGATCATCACACGAATTAAATAATTTTTCTCGTTAGATATTAAGCCTGTAAACCTTAAAAATTGGAATTTAAATCTGCTTTCCAATAAACTATGCTATTTTATCTTTATAAAAATTCATTCATTGCATATATATACTTTGCATCATTGTAATAGTTCCAAATGGAAACTTTAGCCCTTAATACAAGTAATGATTAAGACCATTTCCAGATAGATCTCTTTTATGTGTCACCAAAAGAGAGAATTTGGGCCGTCTACTACAGCACATATCTTAAGAAATTATTGAAATAGGTACACCAAGTATCAGAAGGGTAGAAATTGCACCTGTTAGAGGAGTTGATAAAATTATTGGGATACAATTTACTTCGATGGAATTTGTNAAAAATTTTCATTGCATATATATACTTTGCATCATTGTAATAGTTCCAAATGGAAACTTTAGCCCTTAATACAAGTATGATTAAGACCATTTCGAGATAGATCTCTTTTATGTGTCACCAAAAGAGAGAATTTGGGCCTTCTACTACAGCACATATCTTAAAAAATTATTGAAATAGGCACACCAAGTATCAAAAGGGTAGAAATTGCACCTGTTAGAGGAGTTGATAAAATTATTGGGATACAATTTACTTCGATGGAATTTGTCCGAAATAATTTGCATAAAACAGATTTAATATCTCAAACAAAACTCTTTAAAAGGGAATAAAAATAATGATTCAAAAAACCAACCCCAAGTGCTTGGTTTAAGACTAATGATACAGAAGCAAAACCCTACTATTTAAGATGGCAAAAAATACTTTACTTATGCCTAAGNCAAAAGGGAATAAAATAATGATTCATAAAACCAACCCCAAGTGCTTTGTTTAAGACTAATGATACAGAAGCAAAACCCTACTATTTAAGATGGCAAAAAATACTTTACTTATGCCCAAGGTAGTGCACTAATATATAAACAAATGATTTAAAAGCTAGTATAGCTTGGTAATTCCAGCATAACATAAAATATCACAAGCATATGAACAAGTGGGACTTTCTTGATGATTACATGGAAAAAAAAAATGCAAAACGTTCAGTGAAATAAATTTCTCTAGCAGATCTATAAAATATACAAGAAACTTAACAAACTAACGAAACAGAAGTGCTGAATGATCAAGTCAAACCAAAGAAATTTTTGAAGGACTTAATAATAAAAAAAGATATTTATTTAATAGCTGTGATATCAAATCACAAATAAAATTGTTTAATTTACACGAAAAAAGAAAACTCAAACTGTGAAGATTATAATATGATTCCAAGAGAGTTTAATCCTACATGTATTAGTTAGATATATATTTCTTTAAAACATACAAAAAAACCCGTAAAAAGAAATAATTTCAAGAGGATAATACAATGGAATTTGAAATACGAGTTGTAAGAAGATTTTTAAGTTAGTATATTACAAAAACCAACTAGAATTTTGAAAATGAAAGAAGCAGAAGTGGGAAACAGAATTGTTGGTTCTATCAAGATTGGCATAAAAGTTAGCCTAAAAATGAATAAGATGATCTGGTGGTGAGTGAGGAGGTATAATTATATTGTTAAGGAAATTCAATTTTTCTAAAGTTGGAAAAATTACTACTAACGCTTACAATAATCACAAGCAAGAAGCCTTGCAANTAGTATAACTTGGTAATTCCATCATAACATAAAATATCACAAGCTTATGAACAAGTGGGACTTTCTTGATGATTACATGGAAAAAAAAAATGCAAAACGTTCAGTGAAATAAATTTCTGCACCAGATCTATAAAATATACAAGAAACTTAACAAACTAACGAAACAGAACTGCTGAATGATCAAGTCAAACCAACGAAATTTTTGAAGGACTTAATAAAAAAAAGGATATTTATTTAATAGCTGCGATATCAAATCACAAATAAAATTGTTTATTTTACACGAAAAAAGAAAATTCATACAGTGAAGATTATAATATGATTCCAAGAGAGTTTAATCCCACATGTATTAGTTAGATATTTTTTTCTTTAAAACATACAAAAAAACCCTTCAAAAGAAATAATTTCAAGAGGATAATACAATGGAATTTGAAATACGAGTTGTAAGAAGATTTTTAAGTTAGTATATTACAAAAACCAACTAGAATTTTGAAAATGAAAGAAGCAGAAGTGGGGAACAGAATTGTTGGTTCTATCAAGATTGGCATAAGAGTTAGCCTAAAAATGAATAAGATGATCTGGTGGTGAGTAAGGAGGTATAATAGATTGTTAAGAAAATTCAATTTTTCTAAAGTTGGAAAAATTACTACTAACGCTTACAATAATCACAAGCAAGAAGCCTTGCAAACAAGACAATATGAAAAACAAAAGCTATAATTTTAATGATTTATTATGAAAGGAGGAAAAGCAATAAATAAAATAGCTAAAGCAAGAAATTGGAGATACATTTCCTTTTTTAATCAATTAGACATGCTAGAATGAACCTATTAGGGTATTAATAGATGAACACAAGAAATTAGTTGTTTTGAGAAATTATTGTATGAGAATCTTAATGATTCAATCTTTCTGAAGAGCATAATAAATTAAATTCCTAAATACATTTATCTTGACTACAAAAGGTGAAGTTCATATGAATCCATGATTACACCAAAAATTTATGTTGGATTTAAAAATTATAGGAGATATTGAATAAGCATGATTAACATATTTTTCCAATAAAATCTTAAAAACCAACGGGATGCCAAATATTTCAAGGAAACACGTTTAAATACTAATATTCAAGAATACGGGGATGTTTCGCTTATGATAGGCATAAGGGAATCAAACATATGAGTATATATTAAAGTTATAGGAGAATCATAGAATATGGACTTACAAAAGTCAAGTCAAAATTGGAGAGACAATTTAAATATATGCCACAGATTCACTTGTGAAAATGACTTTTTTGCAAAGGCAATTAACGAAAAAAATCTAGAGAACAAAGTAAAGATCTTATGTAGTTTTTATAAGGGATGTACATTTTTGGATATAAAAAAAATATATAACCAAACTGATCTGAGTTAATTTGGTTCAGTTAAGTATTGATTTGATTATTGTCAATAATTTTAACTTCTTCGGTATTTTACTTTCGTAAAACAGATGAAATTAAAAACTGAATAATATTAATTTTTTCAAGTATAAAATCAACAAAGCTCCCTAAACAAATTACATAAAAATTATTGTGAAATTTATTTATCCTTCATGCCAAATTTATAAATGTTCACAAAGATTACTTGATATTTTTATAATATATGTAATTTAAGTTGAAGATAATTAGACAAATTGTTAACGTTAAATAAATTTTGGTTTATTAAAAGCTGAGCTGAACTGACCAAACTAAATTCAATTATATTTCGTTTTATTTGAAAAAAGAAACGTCGGTTTGACATTTGTGAACAACAAAAATAGATTGCTTAGCTGATTTCCAAACCAAATAATCCAAATCAATAAAAACCATATTTTTTATGGATCATGAGAAGGCATGTGATTGAGTGTCATTATAATTAATTTGGTGTGCATTAAAAAAATGTGAAAGAAATAGCAGTAACTTCTAAATAAGTCTAAACCAAATGAATTTGAACAAACATTTGCATGGCAGATGCATGATTTGTATGGAGATAACCTCAGAAAATTAAGTTGATGATCATGAAAATTATAAATCTAATACTGATTTGAACAAGAGAGAGAACTTTTAATGCAAGTAATTAGATAATGATAAATTTAAATCAAGAAAGAGTTCCTACAAAAAGTTTGAAAAAAATAAATGCAAAAAAGATTGGGTTAGATAGAACTATACAATTCATTGGGACAAATGCCAATAAATAGAAAATATCATGAAGTCATCCTATTAGTTCAATCCTCAATGAAATCGAATTGACCTTTGTGAACTAAGTACAAATGCCTTGAATTCTTCTCATAGTTCACTGTGTGCGAATTTATGTCCAACACTTTACTGAAATGTTCTACATATTTAGTTCCAAAAGTAATTTAAATAATGATATTATTTTCGCTACTAATAGTGAATATTAAATATATTTTATACATTGACATGAAACATCTATATATGACTATCATGGATAATTTTAAAGAGTGAACACTTGACCTAGCCCATGCATGTATATGGAAGCATTAAAAAAAAAAAAAATCCCTTCATAGGAAAGTCTTTATGGTTCTAATAAGGAGAGATTTTGAAAAACTAGTTCAAATCTCTTCCCCTTTATTTGTTTCATCCTTCTGCCTCAAGTATTTAGGAAGTTTATTAGTAATCAAGGGCTGCTTTTGGTCCTACAATTATAAAACAGTCCTATTATCCTGTATCAAGTAGAAGAAAAACATAAATAAATAAAACTTCAATTTTCTCTAAAAGTAGTATGGTACCGGAGCACTAATTCTAATTTAGCATGCAAGCATCATACTGTATACTTCATGAAAAAAAAATGTGTGTGAGCGCGCACATTAGGAAGAGTAAACTACTTTTTTTTTTTGTCTTGATTATTAAAAATCATGCTAGGATGATAATCCATACAAAGAATATTTTTTGTTTTCTAATATATGTGCATATTTGATTGACATTACAGGATATGCTGAAACTAGCGTCTGAAATTTGTGTCTGAATTTCTGACGCAAATATTAGCGTCAGATTTGTGTCCCATTTTTTAGTCAAATTTGTGTGTGAGCGCGTCTGAAACTGCTATTTTTTAGTCAAATTTGTGTCCCATAATTCGACGCAAAAAGTATTCTGAAAACGACGAAACTTCAAGCAAAGTTGTGACAGAGTTTGCATCGAATTTGTGTCGAATAAAGTGACTCAAAAATATTATTTAAAATTGACAAACTACATTGGATGCAAAGAGGACGAAAAATCCGACGCAAATAACACGTCTTCCACATTAATTAATTGCGTCAAAAATTTCGGATACAAACGACCAAAAAAACAAATCCCGCGTGTCTAACCTTATTTTTCTTTTCCGAGCCTCTCTACTCGCGCCTGCGTCCTCGAAGGCCTCGCTATCCTCACTCTCCCTCTCGGTTTTGTTCAAAACCATCGCCTTCGTCAACGAAGCTTCGCAATACAGTCGCCATTAGAGCTAGCGGGGAAGGCAATGACGGTACGTGGCTTGCAGAGACCATCGAAACTCCTGTATTTCCCATCTTTTTGCTCCGCTCCAATCAAAAAACATTGAGGAAGGTAAATCTATTTGCATAATTCTTTCATTTTAATTTTTGAAAAATGAAATGGGTCTTTCATAGATAATGTTTACGTGTTACGTACATATGAAAATCTTTGTGATGTATGTGTTATCCAAGTGCTTAGGTAATGTAGTGTGCATGTAAATTTTGAAGTTTAGGTGTTAGCTATGTCTGTATATAAGAATTGAGTGGTATGTATGAAAATATTCATGGATAAGTAATGTGGTATGTATGCAAAAAATTTAAGTTTAGGCGTTAGGCATGTATATAAATAAAAATTGAGTGGTATGTATGAAATATTCATAAAAATTGAACCTTAGGTGTTAGTTATGTATACACACAAGTAGAAAGTGGTATGCATTTACTTATTAGTAGAATTTATGTTGGTTGGTTGAAGTGAAACAATATATGCATCGGGTCTTGTTCTAATTGATGGTGATAAGAAGGGGATGTTACTACCAGAATTAACGTTGGTTGGTTGAAGTGGAGAAATGAATCGATCGAGCCTACTGTTCAAAATGATGGGGATGTTAATAGTAGAATTGAAGTTGGTTGGTTGAATTAGAGGAATGCATCGATCGGGTCAAATGTTCGAAGTAATGGTGATGTAAATGGTGATGTTATTGGTAGAATTCAAGTTGGTTGGTTGAAGTAGAGGAGGCATCAGGTCTTGTTCAAAGTGATGGTGATATAGATGTGAATTTTATTAGTAGAATTCAAGTTGGTTGTTTGAAGTGGAGGAATGCATTAGGTCTATTGATTAAAGAATAAATCACTTCAAAAATGTGTCATAAATATGGTTGACTAAATAGTGTCGACTTTTTACTGTAAATATCGACTAATTTTTAGTTTTCCTAATAGCTGCATTGATTTGTAAAGTTACATTTATGTTGCAGATGAATATTCATAATTTAAGAGTTTGGATGTATAACAGATTATATCCAGGATGAAAATGACTCACAGATGAATTCTTGAATGACATTGAGGAAATCGTGCAGGTGGCGTCACAACTGCCCATCTATCGTTCGGACGGTAAGTTCCGGTGTCTTTATGCAAAGCACAAAAATCAGGTGTTTTTGCCACCCAACGAAGTTAAGTTGAATCTTTACCGCAAGGGATTGAAATCTAATTGTTTTTATTGGACTTCACATGGTGAGCAAGAACCTAAAGTTCAGTTCAAGTAAGAAGGTATCTCGATAAGTTATGCCCCTCTCGCAGATAATTTGATCATGGCACAAAAAATGATTCATGATGCTCAAAAAGCTCAATTTGTTGAGAGAATTCAACAAGAACCCGAAACACCGAACAATGAATCACAACAGTTCTATGACATGCTGAACGTTGCACAACACATACAGAGTTATTAGTGATGTTGAGAATGTTGATCATTCAATCTGATCTTAATATGCCCAAAGAAGCATTCAATCATGTATCAACATTATTGAAAGACACGAACCATGCAGGGAATTTAATGTCAAATGACTTGTACAAAACTAAAAAGTTGGTTTCAATACAATGTCAAAAAAATCGATTGTTGTGTTATTGACTGCATGATATATTATAAGATCGATGCAGTTGAGAGATGGCTTGCCGATTTTATGGTGCGAATAGATTTAAACAAAGGGGGTTGAAAGAGTAAAAATTAGAAAAATACACCTACAAGCCTCTTTTATTTTACGTTCATACCCCGACTTCAGTGATTGTTCGCTTCCATGGGTACAACCCCACATACGACTTGGCACATTACTAGATTCGTTGATCCTAACTCTATAACTCATTCATCACATGGTGAGATCTGGTGACATTTTGATCGTACTTACCCAGACTTTGCAGTTGAAACACGCAATGTTAGACTTGGGTTATGTGCAGATGGCTTCACCTCATACGGTCATGCTGCAATCTCGTACTCATGCTGCTCAGTGATCATTACGCAGTACAATTTGCCCTTCAATATATGCATGACCGTGTTATTCTTATTTCTAATGTTGATCATATCAAGTCTATGTAGTCCAAAGGGGAAAATCGATGTGTACTTATAGCCTTTGATTGAAAAGCTTCAAATGTTATGAGAGACGAGTGTGCTTATGCATGACATCGCTACGAAACAGAATTTTCAATTAAGAGCGACTCTTATGTGGACAATTAGTGACTTCTCGGCCTATGAGATGCCAACTGATTGGAGCACAACTCGGAATTTGGCTTGTCCTTACTGCATGGATATGTCGAAGGCATTTACTCTGAAACAGGAAAGGAAAAACAATTGGTTCTACTGCCATAGAAGATAACTTCACCGCAATCACTCATTTAGAATGAATAAAGATGTATTCTTCAAAAACAGAGTTGAGGGATCAAGTCCACCCCTGAGGATTACTAGAGTTGAAATATTACAAATGATCGGTGAAGTACCAAAGTTCGTCGAAAGACCAAAGTTAGCTTCAACTCGTCTTCCTGATTTTGGTGTCACACGACTAGGCGCAACATATTCTGAGATTTTCCATACTGAAAGACTAATCTGATTAAACATAATCCTGATGTTATATAAATTGAGAAGAATTTTTTTTATAACATTCAACACTATTATGGGTATTAAGGTTAAGAGAAAAGATAATTTGAAAGCTAGAATGAACTTTAAAGAGTGTTGCAAAAGGGCTTTAGAACTTCAGGAGACAAATAAAGATAAATTAATAAAGTTCAAAGCTACATAATGTCTTAAAACAGATAAACGGAGAACAATTTTTAAGTGGGTAAGTTCTTTGAAATTTCTCAGTGGTTGTGTTTCAAATTTGAGTCATTAAAGTATTTGGCATAAAAAGTCTCGAGTGTCATATATTTTTGTAATATTTATTACCTATTGCATTTAATGCACTGCCGAAGCTGGTGCTTGATCCCTTCATCGAAGTCAGTGTATTCTTCACCGAGTTGTAAGCAGGAACATTGAATGTTGACGTTAAGACATCTTGATGTGAGTATTCCCCTATTATTATGTAAGTTTGAACAGATATTTCTTCTTGGTTTCTTTGACTCTATGGAGATCTACCTATACATCTATGTTAAGAAGGCTATACAGGGGGGGTTCAATGCTGTACAGATAGATGCATCCCTTCGAGAGGTATGTCTTCCTGATGCATACATTGCATGTAGCATTTTATTACACACTAAACAACCATAATATTCAATGTAAAATATTTGTGCTGCTGAGTTTTAAATAAAATAAAAAAAGTTAAAAGTAAAGCACATCCTGAGGNGTTTTAAATAAAATAAAAAAAGGTTAAAAGAAAGCACATCCTGAGGAATCCATCTGCGAAGAATAGCTATTTTCTGTTGCAGGAGATGATAACTTTCTGCTCATTATTTTAAACAAGACCATCAAAAATTTCATATTGCAGGTGGCATGCCTTCACAACCAGAATCATCTATATATCAAATAACAGGCGAGTCATCAGAGAAGCATACTATACGGTATTTAAGCAATAAAGAGATTTGATCAGCTGCATTGTACGTCCTAATGAAAAGCGACGAAATCCAACCATTTATACAGTAAGATTCATGGTCCCCAAACTCAATATATATTGTCATTTATTATTGAGAATGTTAGTTATGTATTAACCAATTTGAAAAGACAAATAACAAAATTGTGAGCGTAATATTTATCTACAGCTTGGACATGAAAGATGAGTCTCTGATAAGTAGGCAAATCTAAATAGAATTTCCAACATGGCTCAAATCATACGTAAGTAAAATTTACTCTTCTAATCACATGTGTATAATGTAATCGTCACATTTAGAGTTACACAAATGGTACCTCTCAATTTGTTATAGGTTCACAATACAACCAACGGAATCACAAATCAGAGATTACTAAATCTTGTAAGAGGGTTTAATCGTAGTGTTACTAAATGAAAAATATTTTAAGTAAATGATTATAGATTCCATATGAGTTCTCAGTGTGAAGGGAAGAAGACACGTAACTTGTGGTGTCACTGTTAAATGAAACACACACACACACACAGCGAGATTAGCTATTACGGCGTACTTGATGAATTCATTCAAGTGCAATATCCAGGTAAAGCCAGCTACATTGTATACTTGTTCAACTGTCAATGATTTGATCATGTTCCAAATTGAGGAACACAAACACTGATGCCTTATGATATCACTGAAGTCAAATTGAACAAACGATTTACAAAGTTTGATTCATTTGTTCTTGCATGCCAAGCTACACAGGTCTATAACATTCAATACCCTGGTAGAGTAAGGAATAAAATTGATTAGGTGGATATAAATAATGAACCAAGGAAAACTATTGAGCTGCATAATATTATAGAACTAATTCACCAGAAGGAAGGTATGTCAGATTTTCGTATTAAGGGCAACACAATCAATAAAATGTCTGAGCTAGAGGATGCCACAAAAAGTTTTGAAAAGATTGTTCATGGTATGGATGAGGAAGATGATAAGAACGAAGAAGAAATTTTAGGTTCATCTTCGACGAGTTCCTCTGATGAAACTTTAGATTAGTGGTTGCTACTGCTACCTTTTGTCTTTTACATTTGTTGTATTGAGGCAAAGCTCTTTATTCTCACTTTTCTGGCTTTTAGGCAGTTGCTACTTGTGCCTTACATTTACTAAACCGTTTATTTCTTCTTAAGATTATTTTTTCTAGCAGTACTAATCTTATTAATATCATTCATTTATTTGCAGATGACCGCAACGTGGTACAAGTGGTTAGCCATCTCAGAGACCCAGTATTCTGGGGACACTTTAGATCACCTGCTGTAGCAGGAAGAAAAGGTCTTCTACTTCTGCCACTGCCTCCACTACTGCTCCCCCACCTGTTGTTGTTGATGCAACTCCTGTGGCATCTGCTCCCGCACCCACTACTGCCACCCCTCCTATGGCACCAGCTCCTGCACCCGCTATTGTCACCCCTCCTGTGACATCTGGTCTCGCACCCGCTGCAGCCCTATCTTCTGTGACGTTTGCTGCTTCCGCAACTACTCCCACACCTGCTACTGGCACACCATTTGAGCTTGGTCTGTCGGCTCCTAGCCACCCGATGGTATATTTAGAGCTAGAGGGGGACTTGTAAGTTATTTTTAACATTGTATTATCATTATTCTTCAAGTTGTATGTTTTTTTGTAACTAATTTCGTTCTTAAACAATTCATTCCCTACTGGATGTCTGTCACCTGCATCACAAAGATTATTAAAAGCAGGTACGATCAGACCTATCCCTCATGAATGCAAATCCACTCGAAACTTATGATTCAGGGAGTTCGATGTATGATTATGCAATTTGAATCAGATTTGTAAATTTAATTTAATGTTTTATACTGACACAGAGATTATTGTTTACGTTGCAGAGGTCCTTCACTGGCTCCCAGAGCAACACCATCATATGCGCCGAATCTTTGAGATTCGGGGCAGACATCGCCTTAGAGACATGCTCATAACAGCCCGCCTGAGGGGGGAGCGACTTGCCTGAATCGGAGAAAAGCTTTGGGGTTAGTTGACCGCAGCTTGGGGCTCTCCTGATTATGAGAAAAGGCAGACGAATCGGGTGAAATGGGCAATGAATCAAGTCAGGGGGACTGCACTCCATATTGGCAATCAATTTTTCATACGGAGCACTACAGGAGGTTGATAAGATTCTTTTAAATCTTTAAAATTAATTCAATCCTTGAAGTAATTTTGTAGCATTAATCAATTTGTACGCTATGCTGGCTAAGGAGTTGAGTCATGCTCCCTCCATTATGGAGTTGCATGTTCGCACTCATTGGTGCCTGAGGGTTGTGCAGTGAGTCTTAGAACATTCCCGGCTGGTTGTTGTAAGTTAAAAACCATAAATTAAAAGTTTATTTTGACTCTAATTGTTGAAGTGTCAATTAAGCACTGGTTTTAATGATGCATGAAGAGTTCGAGCAGCTCCGCAAGAGGCACTTGGCCACTCAAGCTTGGACTTCCGCCAATAGCAGTGATAGTCAGTCTACCACTATGTAGTCTAAGTACAAGCTTTGGACCCAGACGATGGGGAAGAGAACGGGAGGATTTATGGCCTTAGAGAGAAGGGCATGGCTTTCGAGTTCAAGCTTTCCCATGGCCCCTTATTGAGTTCCTCGAACACCTCACAACCAGACCAGGAGGCTCTTGTCAGCCAGGTGGTTGTAATGAATGAAAAGATCCGCTAGTTGCGCTAGCAAATGCTAGGAGTTCAACATAGGGTCAAGAACTTTATAGCGCGCATGACGGAGACTTTAGCAGAACGCCAGCGCAAGCAAACATTGACATCCATAGAGGTGGAGGGGGAGGGAGATCACGAGTAGTTTATTTTTATGTTTTATTTTATTTGTAAGTATTATTTTGAACATGTATTGTGGAATTTTTCACTAACTTTATAATTCTTATTTGGAATGATTTGTGACAATTAACTTATTTTTTATTATTCATATGTTTTAGAACTTTAATCTGTGATATGGCTGGATATAATGTGGTATGTGACGTGAATTATATGTTGTATGCAGGTTGTGGAATTGTAATTGAACTTCTGAATATTTTTTTTGTATAAGTTCGCGTTGAATTTGTGTCTATTTTGCGTCAAACAATCTAACGCTAAATTGATAATCATATTATCTAGTTTATCAATATTATATGTCGTAAATTCGACGGTAATCTGACGATATTCTTTATCGTCCGATATTTTCAAAAGCAAATGTCACATATGTAGACTAAACAAATCTGACGCTAATATAACGAAAATTATTTGCGTCTGAATATTTCGACTCAAAATTTACGGAATTGACATAACCGACCCCGATTTACCAGCGAAAAAAATTGGACATAAATCGGATGCAAATCCGATGATAAACCTAAAATATCGTTGGATTTGTCTTCGATTTACGTATGATTTGGACGATGCAAATTTGCTTAATTCCTATAGTGTGAGTTCACTGTTGGTTTATTGGCTCTCCATATTTGCAACATTTGGCTCTCTATTTCTTTGATGAAAAATTTTAAAATTTATGCTATCCCTTGTAGCTAATTGATCCGGATCAGAATTAGATTTTTAGAAACTTATAGAACTGGCGCTGTATTTGAAAACCATGAATTTTGGCACTGATACTATAATAGATTGAAGGATTTGTGGTAAGTAATGATTATATTTCTAAACATATATTTCTAATATTACAGTTAATACCAAAATTTCATCCTTTGGATTTGGGAGACTATTGACTCTTATTCTTTTTATCATTATAAATGGGAACACTGAGGCATGTAATTAGAGGATGCAGATTCTTAGAGAGTAGTGCAAATATTCTTCAATAACTTATAGTATACCATCTTGTACCAATAACACTTATATACATATGTTGTGATTGATTACATGTTTAAATGGAATTGGTTAAATAGCATATAATTGGGGTTTCTGATTATGACATGAATCTTGATTGAAGTATATTTCATATAATCTAAATTTCTCACAGAAGTTCTAATTGGCCGGTTATTGAATAAGCAATTTAGAAGAAATTATGAATTCCTCATTTTCATTAAATGAGATGAAATTTTGTCTAATTAACATTTTTTGGATGGTGAAATTGGCCAATTTGACATTATCTTGTACACCACATTCTAAATTTATAATAGTGCAATGACTCCACACAAACAAGAATTTGGTTCTTATTTCTCTTTTTGTATTGCATCTAGTTATATGAGGAATGAGCAGCATGAACTGTGTATGTGCGTTTGTGGTTTGGTGTTTGTTGTTACAGTATCACTTAATTCACAATAATATTCTAAAAAATCCAATTGACCAATACTTTGAGTAGCGAAATAAACTCAAATAATTAATCAAATGAGCATAATGCAATTAGCGCATAAAATTCAATATAATTAAATATAGAGGACTAAACTCGTGTTTTGATTTGACTTGTTTCACTGCATTGCCACTAATTATATGTGATTTGAGCAACAAGAATTTTTTATGGTTATTAGTGTTAGGTTTTAGTTGCTGCAAGCTCTCTTGATCCAAAAGAAGATTCTACAAAATCCAATTGACTTATTTCTCGGAACAATGAATCCGAGTCAAATAAGCTCTGAGCTTGTTTGGGACCATTTTTATATGTGTTTTTGTTTTTGTCTCTACTTTTTTTTTTCAAACATATGTTCGTTTAATGTGTTTTTTTACACATTTTTATATTTTATTTCTAAAAGCAAATTAACATATTTTTGAAAACATTCAAAATAACTTTTAGGTGTAGAGTATTTTTAAAAACAATTGTACTTTATCAAATAGTCGAACGTTTCAAATCAAACGTCAACAAAACAAAATGAAAACAAAAAATAGAATAATAAAAAGCAATAGTGATCCCGAACGGTCACTTAGAAAAATGTTGAACGTCAGAAGAGTTTTACTGCATGTCAAAAAAAAATGTCAAGGAATGAAAAAAATCTCCATCGTATAAAACAAAGGGGTATGTTTACAGGAATATAAGTCATCATTATTTTTGCATTTACTTCATTGTTGAACAATCCATTAACACTTCGTTAGTTAATGCACATTGAGATGAGGTTTATTGCAGTTCTCTTTATTCATTGTCAGTTAATTCAGAAGTAAACACCTTTAATTAGGAACAACATAAGATTATAATGATCTTCTATTTCCTTCTGGGACAGGATTGAACCACATCATCATTAACTAAAAAGTAACATTTTAACGGATAAAGACCCAAGACAGCAAAGAGTATCAATACATAAAGGGTTGTTTCAATTTTCAAAATGCTGATTCTACGAACAGTGAAAGTCATAATACCTCAGAAGGTTTTAATCCTTAAAGAGACAAATTTTAAGCGTACTTAAAAACAAGATAATGTATTTTTTTCAAAATAAAATTTAAAAACACGAATAAAATGCACTAAACAAACATGTTTTAAAACTAAAAGCAAAAAATAAAAATAAAAATAAAAATAAAAAGTGATCCCAAATAATCCCTAAATAATCTCAGGAATCATAAAAGAAAAGAAGATATGGGTAAAATGAATAGTTACCCGGCTAGGGAGGCCACCTATACTTTTCAATGTAGAAATAGGCAGTGTATCCAGAACCCTAGCAGGTTCAAGCTCTCCTGAAAACCTTCAGAAAGAAAAGGAAGATTATACCCATACATAGTAGCAAAAAAATTAAAAAATAATATAGAAGCAGCTCTACCATAAATAGTCAACAGTTCCCATGAACTTTGAATGATAAGTGGTAGCTAATGGTTCTCCACAGGAACCCCTAGTCCTTCCAGTACGCTGAAAAGTGATGATGTACAATATTCTAGGATCACCAATTATATTTTGGTCACAAGTATAGAAGGAAGCAAACTTTCTTTAAAATATATATAAATATCAGTACGTTGATGTGAGCATACGAGCTTTGCAATTTCAAAGGCTGTGTAAGAAGCTTGCAGCTTGAATGACCAGTAGCATTTTTCAGCTCTTCATCAGTCCAACAATGATTGATCAAGCTGAAATAGTCATATACTTAAGCCATAGAGATGGAACAGTTAAAGAATATCAAATTAAATTAATAAAGTGCCAAAATAGACTCCTGACTGTTTAGTAGGGTCATTTAGTCCTAGAATCTAGAAGAGTGTCAAATTAGTCTTAATCCCCCTTAAAGTGAGGCTGAAATAGTCCTAAATTTGCACTTTTATAGACTCTGGGACTAAAATGACAACCTGCAAAGAAAGAAAAAGACTATTTTGACACTATATATCCAACTCAAACAAGTGACTATATACAATCAAACACACTAAAGACGAGAGATGACATTATTCATCAATAAAAACAGTATGTATTTGTCCATTACCAAGAGAAAATATGAAGATTAGGCTCCAGCCCGGAAAGGAATTTCCTATCATGTCTAGTAATATCCAGCTGCAGGAGGAATCAATAAAGTGCATAATATTTAGGAAGATTTGCATGCATACCACTCAATTCTTGTGTGTGTACATATCTAACACCTAAAATTGGCATACATACCACCTGACGCATGAAAATGTGTATTTTACATTTTAAAAGTTAAATTAGTGATCTGAAAGATTTGGGATGTAAGAAAGCAAAGTTTTGGTATTAGATATGCACATAATAAGAATTGGGTGGTATGTCTGTGAATACCCCATAAAAAATAAAATCAAAAACATCAGTTAATAGGTTGGCAAAAAGATGAGATGGTATATCACGACTTCAAACAGAACTAGCACGTTGATACATGGAAATGACGGGCCAACAAGCAGTATATTCACCTCTGATGTTGACAAGAACTCATAGATCGCACTCTGCAAGTGGGAAGATAAAAATTTAAAGTTAGCAATTACATGCAAATAAATCTATTGCTTAATGATGTGCTAAAGATTTACATCAAAGCTGTTGCATAAGCTTATACATGAATATGTCTCAAAAAGTCTGCGGTGGTATAAAGTTAATAGGACCCAAAAAAATAACAATTTAAAGAAAGGAATAAAAACTTCTACAGGATTGTTACTCCCAGAAAAGATAAAGGGGCGATTACATACATACCACTTAGTTCTTATGTATTTACATATCCAACACCTCCAATTTAATTTTTACATTTATACCACCCTAAGCTTTCATATCACATTATTTTAACTTTTAAAAAGTGAAATACACCATGCATAAATAAGTTGGTCTGTACCTAAAAATTGAAGGTTAGGTGTTCGATATGTATATGCATAGGAATTGAGTGGTGTGTATGTAAATCTTTCAAAGATAAATTATAAAAAAAGCATTGACACTAATAGTAGCTGTTTTTTACAAACTCAAAATTATCTAACATCTGCACTTCAAATAGCATGAACAAAGCTATAGCATTATAAGAAAAATAAAAATAAAAACGTACTTCTGGAGTGCTGTTGAAATCACCAGCAAGTACTATTGGTATTCCTCCCCATTTCTCAGAAAGCGCATGAGCCTGCTGCAAAAATACGCGAACCTGTTGAAATGGAGAAAAAAAAAAGTGACAGAATACCATAGTTAATTGTTGAACTTCAGAGGGGTTACAACACATACTCTTAAAAACAGGAACAAAATGACAGAAACACAAGAGACATCCTAAGGCGAGGACGAAAGTAGTAGGCAGCAGCTGGACAGCAAGTAGGGGAGGATATGGAGGTACGGCAGCAAACAGGTTGGCAATGGGGAGGTGCAGCAACAAGCAACAGGCAGATGGACAGCGGTTAGGGAAGGATAGGTAGGGGCGGCAGCAAGCAGTTAGGCTGATAGAAGTTGTGGCAAGAAGCTGGGGAGAGATAAAAAGGTTGGTGGGGGTGGGGGTGGGGGGGNTCACCATCTTGGAATAGGATATTGCCAGAACACCACTTGTATTGGGATATAACACTAGCAAAGGAAAAGACGAGGAAGGAGGGAAAAGTTTGAAGGAAAAACTGAAACCTAATCAAAGGAAACTAACAAATTTTTATTAGTAGATAACTAAAGGGGGAGACCCCTCCCCTTGGGCGACAGCCCTAACCCAGACCAAGGGGCCAGCATCTAGGTAAACCCCGCATCACAGAATCCCATTGAAAGTTAGAAAGAACTTAAAAAAACTGTACTTTAAAATAAGAACAAGATATAAAGATAAAGCGTAAAAACTTAAATGATACCATCAACATAAAGTTAGTTTTGGATATATTTTTACGATTAAGATTAGTTTTAAATATTTATTAGTATTCTACCCTACCATTGTACCGTTCATTTATATGATATTTAAGGAAAAAACTCGGGTGTGAAAATAATTTTTTACCCAAATTCCCATACCATCCGTCAATTACAAATAAAAAACTTTACACATTCCAAGAAAAATATAGATATAGATGAGAAAGAACACATTTAGCTAAAAAGGGAAAAACAAAAATACATAAAAATTAAAGAGTTTCATTATTATACTGAAATAATGAGCCAGCTGGGAAAGAATTGTATCAATCTTTTTATCATTTTTTTTTCAAAAATCCTCTAATTTTTTTCAATTGAACTTCAAACTGCCGAAGAAGCATCTCAAAGGAAAAATACCTGTCCTAACTTGATATCTCCGCGCTTTGGATTAAAAAGAACATGGATATTACCAATGACTACTCTTCTCGAATCAATTTTCTGCCTACCTGTCTATAGGATGATTGAAATAAGCAACTATTGTGATTTTTCCACTTCCAGAATATAGGGTAAGAAATACTGAGCTTCTCAAATTCATGAGAAAGAAAATAGTATAACAATAACATGAGCATGCAAAAAAATAATAATAATAACATTTTGAATCTCTTGCAAAAGTTTATCTACAATGTTTTTTATATTGATGCTCTGGAATAAAATAAAAAATAATTTGATGAGATTAATGTTTAAAATGTTGCAGAATTGTAGCGTCAAGGAATACCTGCTTAACCAAAATAACAATTATATAATAAGATAAATAAATCATTAATAAATAATCTATAACTAATTAAAGTGATAATTTTTTTATTATATCGAATAATCAGATTACATGAAAATGACTATTTGGAAAGTGAAACTGGAGAAAGACTTTTATTTCAATTTATGTCTTGGTTTATATGTTTCACTTTGTGGTTGTCTCTATGTTTTAGGACGGCATACTTGTAATTAAGAAAGTCTAGCCATTATAGAGGTTGTTTTGCGTGGGCTGGAATGGAGAGTTTTTCATTGGTTGTAATAACCTTTCTTGTATCCTTCGGGGTTAAGAAATGTATTCAGCATCATGGAGTGGCGCCTAGGTGACGATCAGCCATCTTTCTTTTCCCTTCATTGGGATTTTTGGTCCAAGCTCTTCTTTTCTGAATTTTTCAAATGGCATATTTCAGTTTTTACCTTGCTCAGGTATCATCTTGGTATCAGAGCACAGTTCTTGACATCTTTTCTCTTCCTTCTCATAGTTCTTGTGCATTTCATCATTTTATCTTTCCATTTATTTTCGAATTTCTCCTTTCTCTAGAATTCTTTCAAGATCTTTCCTATTCTTGCAAGAAAAGTCTTGCGCTTTTGCAATACAGGTTTCCTGGGTTAGCAGTTTACGCTCTAGTAAGTTCTCCACGGTGAGAGCTAAGGCATAATCAAGTTTCTTTTGCCCTTTCCTCTTGTTTCCTTTCTCACTTGAGTTTCATCTGTCCCTATCGAGGTTTTCTTCGGGCCTTGTCGTGGGTTTCTTTGTTGTTTGGATTCCCTGTTGTGGCCGCAATTTTCTATTGCCCAACAGCGGCTTTCCTCTCTCTAGCCGTGGGTTTCCTCTGTACAACCATAGGAGGTTGATAGTCCCCCATCTTCGACTTCTCAATCATGCCGCCAAGGAGGGACAATGTTTGTCCAGCCCGTGAATTGTTTGTTGAAGAATTGCAAAAGAAAGTCGTCGTCTACAAATAATATTGGCATTTTTTGAACAGAGCGATTCAGAAGAATGTCAAAATGAATTTGGAAATAAGGTGATCGGCAAGAAAGAAGATAAGCTATTTCATCAAGAGACATCTAATGATAATGAACACCCTCTATGTACGTTGAGGCATGAAAATCGACGAAAACCTCCAGATTTCAAAAGCAAAATCAACCTTCCTGATTTTCATGAAAGATTGGATGCCTGCGAATTCATCAATTAGCTACATACAATTGAATGAATTTTGAAATTTAAGGAGGCGTCATAAGAACATATCGTAAAATTAGTGGCGATCAAATTGAAGAAGTACGTCTCACTTCAGTGAGAAAACTTAAAGAGAATTTGATAAAGAGAGAAACTATCCAAGATCATATCATGTCAAAATGAAAAAAAACAAATGCAACGAAAATTCTTACCTCAGCATTACTGACATGGAGTCTTCATCTGGCTTCATAACTTTCATCAACAAGAATTATCTGTGAAGGACTATATTGTTGAATTTGAACTGTTGGGGTTGAAGCACAATCTTTCTAAACCCAAAGAGCGCATTATTGCACATTTTTTGGGTGGTCTACGACCATCTATCCTTAATGTAGTTCAACTTGAACTATTCTGAATATTATAGGAGGAAATTAACTTGAAGGAGAAGGTTAAAAAACAATATAAATTGGGTATTAACATTCCAAAAAGTATTTCTACCAATGATTTGGGTGGTTCCAGCAAATCAGTCCAATTTCGGGCACATACCAGTGGTCGAAATGTTGAAAACAGCTGCAAAATTATTTTCAATTGCAAGGGGCGGCTACCACAATGAGAGAAAGAGCTACGTCCAATATATGAGACTTCAAAGGTCATGGATTCGACCACATAGCCTCGAATTGTTCTAACCACTGCATTATTTCATTGGTGGAGAAGGTTGATCTAGAGGAAAATAATGTGGTACAAGAAGGAGATATTAATCTAACGAGATCAAATAATACATACGGATGAAGAGGAATTACTTGCGATAAGATGTCTCCTAAGTATTAAACAATCTTGATATTGCAACAAGGTAAAACAAAAATCAGTACTTCGAAAATTTCAGAAAAAAAGAAAAGCTTGGACCGAAAATCCCAAGGGAAAGAATACATAAATTGAAATGAGAGATTGTTGATCACCACATCAAAGTCAATTGAGAATACTGAATAAATTTCTTAAGGGAAGGATACGGGAAAGGTTATTACAACCAATCAAAAATTATCTCTCCCCAGCCCACACATGACAACCCTTATTTATAAAGACTAGACACTTCTAATTACAAGTATGTCATCCTAAAACATAGAATATAGTAATAAACTAAAACACATAAACCAAGACATAAACTAAAATAAAACTCTAGTTCCTACGTCATTCACCCAAGGTAGGCAAGGTTCCCTCATATTAAGTAATCACAAAATCTGATTTCTAATGAGCAGTCAACTCGGTGACATTGACAAATAATGGAGTTGCTCTATAATCCATAAGTAGCTTGAGGGTCCATTTGGAGCAATTTATTTAGTGCGGTGGCATTTTGAAAACACACTTGGACTGTTTGGGTAAACTGTTTTTTGGCAGCTTATGTGTTTTGAAAACACTGAAAGAAGCATTTTCACACTGGCAGCTTTCTGGTGGCGGCCTGGCTTTTCCAAAAAAATAAAAATTTCTAAAGTCACTGCACCTAGCTTATCAGTAGATTATTTTTAATCAGTTTATCAGCAGATTATTCAATAAGTTGCAGCTGCCCCAACAGACCCTAAGTTTGATGATTCAAACATCTTCCAACATTATCAATATTGTAATTGAATCAACCGGCTTCAAGCTCTAATTTGAAGCATCTCAATCCAATTGACAACAATTTCTTGAGAACCGGAACTAATAGGTATGGTTATTGTTGTAAAATATTCAACTTATCTCATATCAGGATAGGAATGCAATGATTGGGATTTTAAGCATGGTTGTAGTCGAAGTAATGATGTTTGATCCATATACAGTCTAATGTTGATGCTGAGAGAAGAGGAATCAATATATCATCTAGTTTGAACGCTCTGCAAATCCCTTCCAGTATAGGAATCTTCACCATCAGCTCTTCTGTCAACTTTATATTCAAAATTTTCACTCCGAAAAATTAATTTTCCTTTTTAGCACATCCACGATTAGAGGCCAAAAAATAATAATCGTCGTGCATGTCGTACATGGGCACCAATGATGATTCCAACTTTGAATCTTCAAATTTGGAACCAAGAGAGTTGAAATGGTGCACGAGCTAGCACTACATCTCAACAAGCTTTTGTGGATCAGCTTATCCAATTGGCGTTGAAGTTTCTCTTGCTCTTTAGGAGACAACCTATATGCAGATTTGTCGAAGATGACCAAATCAAGCACAAAATTAATGGCATGTTGTACCTCTCATAGCAGGCAATTCTACATAAATCTCTGTCGAAAATATATTTTTAGACTGTCACATCAATCCCTGCACTTCGTAATGAGTTGTCAATAGTTGTCCAGAACTCTTGGTTAAGATCAAGAGATACCTCATAATTGTCTACTTAAGAGCTTTCAAAAACAATAAATAAGTAAAAGTGTTGATTTCAGTCCTTACCTGAATCCCTCCTTCAAGGTCAACCAAACAATATGTGACAAGCGTCTACAAGATTACATCATATAAAACCTGCCCTTGAAGTTTTCGACCGATCGAAAACAAAACAATCAATTTTCGGTTGACCGTAATTTCAGCCTCCTTACGTGAGTTGGCAAGGATGGGGATGATGTTAAGCAGTTAGCTAACACTTCTCCGCCATGGTTATGGCAAGCAAGTTCTCACAACTTACACTATTGATAATAAAGTTACAAACCTTATCCCAAATTGTGCACCGGATTCTAAAAATGCTATGTCGTAATCAATTTTATTGGAAGATTATTCGACACTAGGTGACATATTATCACAAGTAATTCTTCTTCATTAGCATGTACGATTTAGTCCTTCGTTGGATTAGTATCTTATTCTTATACCAAGTCAGTTTCCTCTAGGCCAACCTCCTCAACCAATTAAATAATGCATTGGTAAGGACAACTCAATGTTATGTAGCCGAACCCATGACATTTGAAGCATCATATACATGATATAGTCCCTTCCTCGCTGTGGTAGTAGTCCCTTGCGTGTGGAAAGCACTTTTGTTGTTGTTTTCAGCATTTCGACTATCGGCATGTGCCTGAAATTGAACTTATTAGTTAAAACCGTTCAAAGCATTGGTAGGAATGCATATTAGGGTGTTCCTACCCAATTTTTGTTGCTTTTCAACCTTTATTTCAAGATCACATCTTGTAATGTCTAGAACAGTTGGAGTTGAACCACAATAGTGATAGATGGTCATAGAACACCAAAAAAATTGTAATAACGTGCTCTTCGGGTTCGGAAAGATTGCACTTCAGCCCCAACTATTCAAATTCGATGATATATTACTCTACGGATAAATCTTGTTGATGAAGTTTATGAAGTTGAATGAAGATTCTTGTCAATAATGCTCGGGTAAAAATTTTCGTTGTATTTCTTTCTTCATTTTAGTCTAAAAAGTTATCTTAGATCTTCCCTCTCTTTGTCGAATCCTCTTCAATATTTTCTACCAAAGTGAGGCGTTCTTCAAGTTTTACTAAGTTAACGATATGTTTTTGGGACACCTCATTAAATTTCATAATTTGTTCAACTATATGTAGCCAATTGATTAATTCATTGGGATCCAATCTTCCATCAAAATCAGGAAGTTTGATTTTGATTCTCAAATCTAGAGGTTTCCGTCAATTTTCACGCCTTCACATATGTAAAGGTTGTCCATTACCACTAGATGTCTCTTGATAGAATAAGTTATTTTCTTCCTCGTCGATCATCTCATTTTCAGATTCATTCTGACATTCTTCTGGATCTCGTTCTTCAAGAAGCACTATTATTGTTTGTAAACGAATTCCTTGTTAAAATTCTTCCACAACCAAATCTTAGGATGGATGGACATTGTCCCTCATTGACAACATGATTGAAAGCGGAAAGAATCACAAACTAATGCGGGGATAAAAATTTGTTCGCAATTTTTGAGCAAAAAATGGAATCAATAAATCTAAGATGGAGAATTGTCAACCTTCCACGACTGTACTGAGGTAACATATGACTGGACAACAAAAAATTGCGGCCACAGCAAGGAATCTGAATGGTAGAGAAACCCAATGCAAGGCCAGATGAAACCCACGGTAAGGAATGATGAAGCTCATGTGATAATGGAAACGGGAGGTAAGGGCAGAACATGCTAGATTATGTCTTAACACTTACTGAAATCTGAAAAGAAAACATGGACTACAACACAGTGGAAACCCGGACTACAAACTGAAGAAACATGGATTGCAAAACTGCAAGACAATTCTTGCAGACATTGAAAATTAGGAAAAGCAAAAAAGATCTAGACAAAATTCTAGAGAAAGGAGAATTTGAAACAAATGAAAAGAAAAACATAAAATGTGCAAAAACTCGGAGAGGATGGGAAAAAATGTGCAACAACAACGCTCGGATACCAAGATGATACCGTAACAAGATAAAACATGAATCTGCACTTCAAAATTTTCAAAAAAGAAGAAAAGCTTAGACAAAAAATGCCAAAGAAGGAAAGAATGCATAAATTGAAATGACAGATTGTTGATCATCACCTGGGTGTCACTCCAGGATATTGAATATATTTCTTAACCCAGAAGGATACGAGAAAGGTTAATACAACCAAACAAAAACACTCTCTCCTCAACCCACACAAAATATCCCCTATTTATAATGGTTAAACTCTCCTAATTACAATCATGTCATCCTAAAACGTCAAGATAACAACAAACTAAAACATATAACCAAGTTATATAAACTAAAATAAAACTATAGCTCTTGTGTCAAATCTTTCAATAAAGATTGGTTATGACATAACATCTTTAGAACTCAGCGCACAACCGGGACGAGATTTGTAACCTTATTATGGACGATAGTTCTGAGAAAGTGGTTGCAACAACCATGATAGAGAAGCTTGAGTTAACTAATCAACCTCATCTCTATCCCTACCAACTCACGTGGCTCAAAACGAGGGTTGAAATTAAAGTCAACCGGTTACAGGAGCAAGTTTTATGTGATGCAATTGCTATGAAAACTTGTCACATATTGCTTGGTCGACGTTAACAATATGATCGTCGTATGATTAACTATGGGTATGTTAACGCTTATTCATTTATCAAAGAGGGAATTCAAACCAGTTTGGTGTTGTGGAAGAGATTCATATCGGGACTGAAATCAACACTTTACACTTTCATTTTGTTCTGAAAAATCATAAGGAGACAGTTATAGGGTACCTCTTGATCATAACTAAGACTTTCGGATAGCTATCAGTGACTCCTTTCAAAGTACAGAAGTTGATATAACACTTCGAAGAAATATTTCAAACAGAGATTTCTATAGGATTATCTCCTATTTGAGAGACACATGTCATTGTCATTGTGCCCAGTTTGATCATTCCCAACAAACCTACATATAAGATGCCTTCAAAGAATCACAAGGAACTTCAACGCCAAGTGGATGAGCTGATCTGCAAAAGCTTAATGCGACGTAGTGCTAGCCCAAGGTCGGTTTCGACTCTATTGGTTCCAAAGAATGATTGGTTTAAAGATTCAATGTTGGATTCATCATCGGTGCCCATATAATGTATATAACGATGATTATTTTTTTGCTTCTAATCGTGGATATGCTCAAAAAAGAGAAATTTTTCGGGGAGAAAAAATTTAAACATGTAGTTGACAAAAGAGTTGATAGTAAAGATTACCATGTTGGGTGAAATTTGCAGAGTAATCGTATCAGTCGATATGTTGATTCTGCTTCTTTCAACCATCAGCATCGGACTGATAAACACAGTCAAATGGATCTAGCATCATTACTTCGACAACAATCAAGCTTGAAAGTTCAATCACTGCATTCCAACTGTGATATGAGACAAGTTAAATATCTTCCAGCAAGAATTGCATCAATTAGTCATGGTTCTCAAGAAATTGATGACAAGTGGATTGTGATGCTTCAAAATTGGAGCTTGAAGTCCTTTGATGCAGTTCTAATGGTGATAATGTTGGAAGATGTTTGGATCACCAACTTAACCAAACTAGGGATTAGAGCGACTCCATCATTTTTCAATATCTTTGGGTTGGTTGCTCTTTATGAAATAGATTCTGAGATTGCTCGATATGAGGAAACCTTGCTAACCCTGCGAGAATGACGCAGGAGATAGAGTTTTATAGTTATTTATGTCTTGATTTATGGGTTTTAGTTTGTTGTTGCGTCTCTATATTTTAGAATGACGTACTTGTAAGTAGAAGAGTCTAGCCTTTATAAATAGAGGTTGATTTATGTGGGTTGGGATGGAGAGTTTTTGATGGTTCTAATAACCTTTCATGTATCCATCCGGATTAACAAGTGTATTCAGTATCTTAGAGTGACACCGAGGNCCCAAAAGTTCAATGTTAAATAGTTCTAAACAGTAAGCTAACAGAGAAGCTGTCCTTCTTACAAACCACTTAAAAAAAAAATTGCGATTCAGTGGTAACAAGAACAGGATTCACCAAGAAAACATAAATAAAAAAAAAGCTGAGGGATTAAGTCATAACTTCAAATGCTCAAAGAAAGGAGAGGATTACCCTATCAAGCGATGGGAGAAGAGCAGAGAAAAAAGATCGGGTTTTTTGTTTTTTTTTTTTTGGGCAGAAGAGGGAGCCGAACGGATCTTAATCGAGGGTCCGGGCGGGGTTAATGACTGTTAGAAAGAAATACGTGAGGCCTTCGGAGAGAGGGAAATGGTGCGGGGTAGTCGAGGGCATCGGGAAGGAGGAGAGGAAGCCTCGTCCCGGCCAGTGCTTCGGAGAGATGTGCCTGAAGAGTCAAAACCTTACCAAAGTGGGAAGCTAGGAGGTGAGGTGGCTTTGGGTCGCGTGTGGTGAATCAGGCGAGAGCTCTACGGCTCAGGTCTGTTTTTGAAGTATTTGTAGTTTATATAAAAGTTATATGAAGTAAGAAAGTTATATGAAGTTTTTAAGGGATATGATGTGAATATAATGTCGATATAATTTTATATAACCTCTATTATGTAATTAGCGTTATGTATGTCTCACGCACTCAATTTTTTTTCCTCGGGCGAGGGGAGGAAGGGCCTTTTTCGGGTGAATGGGAAGAGAGGTTAGCTCGAGATGAAAAATGTGTGTAGTTCGTAAGTACGCAGCGCTGCGTACATTATGGAGGTTATTTAGAGGGTATTGGGGGTTATATCCTTGTTATGCCCCCATATAATCTGCCTGTAACCTATAAATAAGTTTTACATCTTTGTTTTCAAATATTTGTAGGTTACAGGTAAGTTACAGAGATGTTACTTGAGATATAACGCTGATATAACCCCCAATACTCTCTGTATAACCTCATAACGTACGCAACGCTGCGTACGCAAATTTTTCTCCAGCTGGAAATACCGTGAGAGAGAAAGGGGTGATGATGAACGAGGGTTTCGCGTCAAAACAGGGAAAAAATATTCACCTAGGGCCTATTTGACACATGTCAAATCACCATTAAACTCTAAATGTAAATTGGGTTAGGAGTCCTGATGTAATATTTTCTCCGAAGGAGGAGAGGGGAGAGCAAGAGCAAGATAGGCTAGGGTTCTAAAAGAGTTTTCTCTTTTACTATTGTTATTATTATTTAAATGCACTAATTTGTGTGCAATCTGCTTGTGCTCCGAATCGTATAAATGTGAGTCTGCTTGTGCTCTGAATCGTATCAATGTAAATCGATGTTCCATACGGGCTCGCATGGTATGTTTTATCATATGGTGTCTTCTTGATAGGTTCATCAATGATCGGGCCAATTTAATTTTGTCTTATGTGTGACACGGTGAATAACTTGTATGTCCAATCGGGGTCGTTCGACCATCAAAATGCCAACCGGCCTTCGCCTGAGTGACAGGTGAAGTCTAGCAGAACAATCTCGGTAACACATTTCTGAACACGCGCCAAAGAGTCTTAAATTCCCGTCACGAAGGCCTTCATTTTATTTAAGTTTGACTTTATTTTTGATCAGTGGATTGTATGTGACTTGTAGTGTTTGTGAGTGGTGTAAGTGTATATGGAAGATTTAAAACCCCTAAGTTCAAAAGGTCTTCTGAAGGCATTTTTCAATTCTCATGGGTACTCAACTTGAGTTTTAATATGTTGGTTTCAATCGACTCAACTAAATGACGAAAATTTGAAACCACACATATGAGACTACAATGAATCAAATAGTGGTTTTAATTTCTAAGTGGTGTGGGTTCCAATATTATTCCTCTATGAGAGTCAGTAGGGGAAGTCTTGTAGCTAGATTTTAAGCTCTAGAGAGGAAAACAAATCTCACAAAAAAAATGATGACAACAGCCGACACCAACTTGATCCCCTCAACCGATCGTCCTTCATCGATCAATCGCCCCAGCCTAATCGACCATTCCTCGTCGATCGATCGACTGGCCAGTTCAATCGACCACTTCGATCAGCTCGATTGATAGGCCATCATTGGCCCGATCACCTCGACCGACCATTCTTCATCGATCAGACGCCCCTGCCCAATTGACCATTCCTCATCGATAGACCACTTACATCAACTCGATCGACCATTTTTTGTTGGTTCATCCGATCTGTCGTTAGCATTATATATAAGAGCAACCTTGTTGCAGGGTGTCACATTCAACAAGGAGGAACTGTAATGATTTACGTTAAAACATTTTTCTGCAGGAGTTGTTAAGCTCTCCTCCCGCCGGAATTGGTTTATTTCATGTTGCATGCTATAACCTGTACCAAACACTCTATTTTGCAGGTTGAGTAATTTTTATTTTATCATGTACTTTTTAGGTAGAGTTTGCATTATAAATAAAGTATGCATACGGGTTATGAGGTGTCCGACCGGCGGAACCATGTGACGGGGACCGAGAGCTGCAGGCTCGTGTCTCGTACCATAATTCAAAAATCTCATTCGTGTATAAAACTAGTACTAGGGTTGTATATGCGATGATTGGCCACATTTTTCTATTTTTTGGACATGTTGTTAACCCAACAACACCATGCCTTTTTTTTCTTTCATACTTAGCTTGCTTTACTTTACTTGCACAATATGATTAACTTGGCTTCGCCCTTTTTACCTTATAAATTGTCTAGGAATCATGCATATAAATTAAGCTCTTTAAGGACCTAAAATTCTAAATTTTCTTCAAAATTCTAATAAAAAGATTGAGACTGATTAATTTTAGCATTCAAAGTTTTAAAAAATCTATACTCTATTTTTCCACACGACCTTCGAGTTGAATTTTAAATGGGTTGCATGCATGGCTATATCCCTTATCATATTAATAGAGTCTCCATATTATAATTGATTAGCTCACTGCATCATTCCACGTGTCCTAACAAGAACCATCCATGCTTCTCCAACTTGACTGAACCAACATAGATTTCTACTTAGGTAATATTCTAATGTATTTAGGGTTTTTAGAGGCTTAACCCAAACGAAAAGTCAGTTTTTATGAGAGTTTTTCAGCTTTGTAGTTGGACCCCTCTTTTCTCTTCTGTCCAGTGACTTCTTTGCCAATTTAGTAGTTATAAGTCCCACCTCTACTTTCTACTTATATAGAGTCATATGATTTAGAGTTTCCTTCTCTTGCATTAAGGCTACCAAGATCTCGTTGGATGAAGCAATTCACGGATTACTGATAAAGGATTTTTGATTATGTTGGGGCAACTACCTTCGTGATCATATAGACTTGTGATCCTAATAGCTTGAGATGACGAATTTGTTGTATCCTAACTCGACCATCTCTATCCAATCAGGATTACTCTACCTACATTTGTTTGCTCTCTTTGAATTGTGTCTCTTCTTTGACACTATGGGTCCTGATTGTGGATAGGCCGCAATCTATTTGGGATACAGTGATTCACCCTATACCTTTATGGTCTGGTTAGGCCTTTAAAGCATAGTGTAGACTTTTATGAGTTGACCTAAGTATTTTGTAGGCCTCGATTACCGATGAGTCTCTCCCAATTTGAGATGCAGAGACTCACTCTCTGCTCTGTGGCTTGAGGAAAGCTTTGAAAGTTTTGAGATGTTTTTGTGAGATAACCATCCTTTGTGACACTTCTCACTAGTTGTCACTTGAATGTAAGCGGGATTTCTTTAATCGAGAGTATTATTGGGATTCTCATAAGATGTAATTAATCAAAAGGATATATTCCTTTGAAAGGTGCTATTGACCCCAGAATATGCACACACGCTTGAATCTCTGGTTGTGGGTTACTTTCATAGGGTCTTCTTCACGGATATATTCCAAAACATTTTAGACCCAATTCCATTTTTTGACATTCACTTTTGGGTTATCACACGAAGTTTACTTTACGAAAGTTTTTCACATTCTTTCTTGTTTATCTACCTTCATTGTATATCCTTATATTTTTCAATTCCTCCCTTTTCAAAATCATCCATATGATACATAAAAATAGATTTATTCGGGAATGAGAATTATACGACGATATACAAGTAGGAGGCTCCTAAAAAAAAGAACGATGAAAATGAGTCGGAAACGCTGTAAACCACGGAGGAGCGTCGGAGGAGATGGGTTTGCAAAGGCGGAGAAGAAAACAGTGAAGTGTGGCCTCAGTTCGCTGATAGGTATTTTAGATCATTAACTTCTGCTAATTGTGACCCTATTAAGTAAGTTTAGCGTCATACTATACCAATGCTATTCCATCGCTACAACATCAACATATCATTGCCAGCTTGTCGCAACTCGTCTATGTCAATTTTTTTATTCTTGAAATCGTGTGTGACGCTAGACTAATGCAAATCAGACATTAATTTATATTCAAACTCATTTCTAATACAAATTCATACGCTAATCAATAATTTATTGTAATGATGTGTTTTAATAAATTGACCTCTTTAATCCTGAAGCTCGTCAACTTTTCTGCAAGGATTCATGTCATCCACTCTCATTAACAAATCATTCGCCCTAACATTTCCTGGAATTGGGAGCTGCATGAGCTATAATAGCATTCACTGACTATTAAGTTCATAGTTGGGAGTTACATGAACTTTGATAATGTCTCTAGGCTATAGATGCCTGTGTTTAGAGCTGCATGAGCCGTGACAACGTTCGTAGGCCGCAGAGGTTGGAGTTGGGAGCTGGACTGGCTGTGATAATGTATGGATTCTGCAGAGGCTCGAGTTGGGAGTTGCACGAGCTGTGATAGTGTCCATAGGTAGCAGAGGTCGGAGTTGGGAGCTGCAAGAGTTATGGTAATATTCGTAAACTGCATAAGCTATGGTGGGGAGCTGTATAAGATGTGATAACGTTCTTAGGCCTCATAGGCTAGAGTTAGGAGCTACACGAGTTGTGGATCACACATTTCGTAGTTAGTGACATAGGTTTTAGTGGTGAACCTCAATGAGAGAGCTTCCAGAGTCTGAAGAAAGTCACCATATTTTGGGTAAGCATTTGTTGTGAGGTGTATCATTCCATCGTATATGGGATGTGTTGTTACACCATTTTCAAAACGAGTCGTTGTGTCGCATGTGGCGCGCCTCATCACATGGTGAACTGGACAGTGAACAACTCCACCAAGTGCTTCACTGTTCTGCACTGTATGTCGGGATTCTGAAACACACATTGTGACTCCACAAGGGATTTCACCACAAGGATCATGTGGCGGTCGATGGTGATCGATGATTATCAACAAGCGATGGCCGGCAACAGTCGATGACTGTAGAAGTAGGAGTGGCTCACTAGACATTCAGTGTAAAACACAGGGGTTCAAGTCCTTCTCCTCCAAGTTTTGGGCATTCTTTGGTTCAAGGTCTAGGTCCTATTCATGAAGGGGGCATGAGTCTACAGTTGAAGTATAAGAGACACCACGTTACAAATAAGGAAAGAATTTGAACCACTCAATCGAACAACCCAGAGAGATTACTTTGATTAGACAATATTTTGCAGACACTTAAGTACATTAGTGATGCCAGAATTGAATGCTCTTGGGTTTGGTGGATTTGTTTCATCGGGACACTTGATTCGATTATGAGTTTGTCAGATTTAGAATCCTTTTGACCTTCAATTGGACAGTTAAATCTTTCCAAAATGATTTAGCGACCTGATTTAGACTTGATTCAACTCGTGTTAAATTAATTTTAGTGCATTGGGTCAGTATTTTAGAGTTGATCAGTTTGATTATAAGTTTGATAAACATTAGTTCTTTAGATAAATTTTAATTTGAATTTGAACATTCATGTAAAAAAAACACTCTGTGATTCGTGCTAATTGTATCGAGATTAATGACAAATAATAAGTTTTGTTGATGTCTTATCAATGTTCATTCTATATCTCTGTGTATGAAAATTATTTTTCATATTTTAAAAGTTAAAATTGATATTTTTAGTATGATATGAAAGATTTGGGTGGTGTGATTATAAAAATTAAAATTTAAGTGTTAGATATGGAAACAAGTAACAATTGGGTGGTATTTATGCACATGCACCAACACTCAATATGTAAATTTTTCTAAAATTACTTGATAGACTTCAAAAATCAGACTGGGCGGGTCTCCTCAGCCCTGCCCATTGCACCATGCACACCTTCGGCGATACCAATTTCCTTCCGCGCCAATCAATGGGCTGCGACGCCTCCTTTCTAGGCGGGAGCACGTCGTTTCTCTCGACTGCGGTTGTCCGTCACCGGAAGCGAACCACTCGATGCGAACTTGCCGGCCATTGGCGCTCCGGTGAGCCCAGAGATCGGCGCTGGTACAATCCAAAGAGGCATCGCCCGCTGACCTACCGCCGTTGGGTCGAAGCTGAGAACTCCTCTGACTTGCTTGAGTCCGGAGAAGGTAA
>JXCR01041868.1:147440-163910 GCA_002079205.1 Phalaenopsis hybrid cultivar
ATGAAGACTTAAACTGTTAGACGTGCATTTGGTGGCGGAATGATAGCTTCTATTTGGCTTTTAGGTTCAACTTGCTTGAGGGGAATGNGAAGGTATATCCAATGAAGACTTAAACTGTTAGACGTGCATTTGGTGGCGGAATGATAGCTTCTATCTGGCTTTAAGGTTCAACTTGCTTGAGGGGAATGAAATTGAGTTCAAAGATCTTGATCTTCGTGATAATGTAGCTCAACTTTTTGTTTTTGAGGTAAATATGGCGCCAATGACCTTGTGGAAGAATTTTATCTATTCAATTTACATTTCTTTTCCAATTTAACCGAGCAATTGGACTGCTATTGAAAAAAAAATTATTTTAAATATGGCATTATACATTTAGTTGAAATGGTTGAGTGGTATCCTTGTTAGATTTTTTTGAGATCTTGTTAGCTTTAGTCCGAATAAAAAAAAAAAAAAAATCATGCAAAACTTACTGCAGTGGATTGAATCCATGCTGAATCAATTATCTCATCACATTATTTCCATGTCCATTTATACCATCCAAAAATTAAGATTCCTCAAACGTAAGGAAGATGTAATTAAGATATATTGCAACACACACACATAAAATAAATCATAAAGCCTATAGATGAGAGATGTAAATTGNAATCAATTATCTCATCACATTATTTCCATTTCCATTTATACCATCCAAAAATTGAGATTCCTCAAACGTAAGGAAGATATAATTCAGATATATTGTAACACACACACATGCACACACACACATAAAATAAATCATAAAGCCTATAGATGAGAGATGTAAATTGTGTATAATATATGCCGAGCANCTCATGTCAATCACGACCTTGATTGGAGTTTCTTGATTCTACATGACACATGGGTGAGTGGTACAAGTCACCTCACACTGATGACATAATAAGGAAGAATCATCTTTCTCTTCCTCTTTTATGGATAGAAAACCTATTGCGGAGCCGCTCTCCATTAGTAATGGCCCAACAACAGCTACACCAAGGACTATCATCAATGTTGAGGGCTTCTTACGACTAGTATCACTTGGTGTGGAAAGAGTTAGAAACACCTAAAGGCATTCATATAATAAACAACCAAGGGGGCTTGTGTCCTCACTAAGTCACATGTATTCAAGAGTAATAAGATCTATAATATACCACAGGATGATGCAAGGAACTTTTTTGCTTAGTAATTGGTCAAAAGGTAATGGACTTACCCAAAGCATTAACACTCAATAATTTTTTAAGAGTCTACATTATGAAATTCGATATATCACCAATATATGATTGTAGTCCTATGGGAATATTTTAATTTCTCTTGTTGCGAGTAAAACATAATTTCTTCCTCCAATCTCTAACCTTATTCTTAAGAACAACCATCCTCACCTTTCTCATGAAAATGTCATCAATATACGCCTTCAATGTGAAAATGTATCAGAAGATATACATGTAGCAATGCAACTTTTTTGACTATGAGTACATGATCAAGACCATCATATTCATAATAAAGTTCATCTTGAATTGAGCCGACACCATCCCATAAAAGTTCAAGATATCCAACTTCTCTTCGCACTGAGGGCAGTGGAGGCCCAACCAAAATTGACCTTAATAACAACATATTTCGTATTCATTCACCCTTATGAGGGCCCCATCTTCCTTTGGAATTCATTGTATCATCATATTGTCAAAAATATAGTTAGACTGGACCCCTCAATGCCCTGTTGTCCATCTTCGACTTCTTTTGGAACATCATTGCCAAAAACGACACACGATTTTTCTCAACACCAGTGGCCTTTATTGACAATAGAAGGGGATTACTATGGGTAGCTATGGTGTTAAATGGGGGGTTACACTTCCAAAAAGGAGAGAAAGTCAAGTGAAAGATTAAAGTAAAAGAGCAAGTATCTTCCTTGATAAGCATCACAAGGACACTTATACCCATTGGTGCATGAGCCAAAATTGAAAAAGAAATGTATCTCAACAATTTATTTGTTCTCTCTCAATTATTTAGGGTATTTACAAAAAATAAAAAATAAAATCAATCAAATAGAAAAATACTTAACAATGAGAAATTATTAATCAAACTAAAACCATAATTAGTTCAAATCCATATCAACATCACACAAATATGTTTGACTGATAATTACACATAAAAAAATGTATCATTACAAATCAACACTCAAAACTATGGAAAAAAGAAAAGTTAATCTTGATTCTTTAACTTATCTAAATTGATTATTGCATAATAGAGGATACGTTGCAGAACCAACTACCCTCCAGATAAAAAACTAGCTTGATTGATCCGATTCAGGGTATTATTGGACAAGTGCGTGTCTTATCTCCATTTCGTTTAACAAACACTGACTCCTCTCAGAGTCCCTCAATGTTGTTGCTAACCTCACTTCCAAATTAGGGAATTGCTCCCTCATCCTTGGATCAACGATGATTTCCATATCTTATACATCAACAATTCACTTCCTTACGTTATGCAGTTTGCCATTCATATTAGCCAACTCCTCCCTGAGATCTCACCACAATTTGTTTCCATTTAGATATAATGTGTGGCTTTCTTCCCGAAGATATCCTCGAAGGATATGCCCTTTAATTCCTATAAGATAACCAAAAAAATCACTCTATCATCCCGCTGATCGACAAACACATCTATATTCCAAAAAAAAAGTATTACATGAAATCTTATTAGTCCTCATAAACACACCAGATTCAACTTCAATACTAAAAAAATGAATTTCTTACCACCCGAGTTAAGTTTTAAAGCGTCATAAGACTGGGTCCTCTAAGTAAATTGACTAGCATATCAAGGAATGTTTCTCCCACTAGATTATTCATGTCAACAAGAAAACATCTCAATGGAAGCAATGTAGACATGGACGATGTCGCTATAATGACCAGAGCATTCTCTACTCATCTTGAAGCAGGAGCATAAAGAGAAGTATCATATGTGGGATGATTTGAGGGGGCTCTGTCTTCAACAATCTCCGATCTTTTGGCCTTCTTACTCTTCTTTTCCAAACTCTTTTCCTCACTTGGGCGTTCCTCTCCCTTTCTCCATTTTTGGAGAATCACCATCAATCTCCCCCAAAGACCACTACCTTTACAATATGGACGTTACTCATTGAAATTAATCAAGATTAGAAACATACTTACAATAGTGGTAAGGAAAAACATGAAAGATTGAATAACACAATGATGAACCCTTAATGTGCCTCCATAATGCTCTTATAAATCAAATATGGAAGTTAACTCTCGAAACAAACCTGCAACTACCAGCATTATTACTTACAAACACTCATGATATTCTCCTGTCTTCCCTCTTAACATGATAATAATCATTCATATAAATACACATCATTCAAACTAAGAGCTTATTTTAAATCACACGATGGTTATTACATGACAAAAAATGAGGTCGCACCGTATATATAACATGGGTAATGTTACTGACATTGAAAAGTTTTCACAATTTTTTTGCTTATTTCTTTTCTTATAACCACTCTTAATAGCTATATCTCATCATAATACACTTCACTAAAAGTAATGTCTCATTTCCATTAAGCTTTTACAGACTACTGTGAACTTACAAAATCAATGACTTCAAACAACTCATCTTTGTAGGAGAGTCAAAGCCCTAAGGATAAAGAACAACTCAAACTTACTCAAGAGTTTAAGTGACTACTCACTGCAGGGATAACCAAGTGTCCCCATGTGAATGACTATTCAAAAATCATTTGTAAAGTTGAAGCGACTCCTTCCTGTAGGTGTAGCTAAAGTGGCCTCAGGCCTAAGGAAGTTTAGCCTCAAACTGATTAACTTTACACTCCATTGTTCTCTGGTTGAGCAATAAACATAATGTACATAGAATGTCAATGATACTGGGAGCAATTTTTTTCACCATGTTATTTTTCTCATATTAACTTGTCAAAGAGTTAAGAAAATATGGGAACTAGATGCATACCAATAAATAGCCTTTTTCTGGGCCAAAGCTTATGCCAGCAGATCTTGCGGGCCTAGAAGGGCTTTATAACATAAGCATAACGTTGTTTGTAAAAGTGAAGACTGTCATCTATCAGTTGCTAAGCCGACTTGTCAAGGTGACTCGTCGACCTTGATTACCGAAATGTTAGGTGTCAAGTACAACATACCAAACATATTTACTGAGGCGAACTGCCGATTTTTGTAGCAAAAGGTCATTAAGATATTCTAATTGTTGAAGTAAAGATCATCATGAATCGAGACATACATCTATCTCTATTTAAGAGCCACCTGACACCCACAACACAAACCTTCTAAGAGGGAATTTGTGGACAGGCTTCGTAATGTACAATCTTTAATATTGTAGTTCTCTTCTTAGAGTTCCTAAAATAGAGGAAATTGTAAGTGTCGGGCGGGGTGGAGGAGGAGGGTGCCGATTGAGCTTTTTTAAATTGCTCCATCCCTCTATGAGGAAGGTGGTGCCTATTACATTTTCCATAACATGGGCTTTTCCAGGGTTGAATGAGCTCAAGAATGATACTGGACCCTATGTCCTAAAAGGATTCAACAATGTACATAATTTATTGTAATTTGGTTGTAGATTTGAGAAGCGGGGATTGGACTTTCGCGAGATGATGAAGTGATACTACAAAGAAAGTCGAGAACCTGCTTAATTGCCCTTGAATGTTATTCAATCACAATATCCAATTGGATATGCTCAATTTCAATTATTTGTTGCATCAAAATTCTTTCTTACTTTAAGGCAAAGACTTGTATGAAGGTTTTATGCATCTTGAGTGGTCTTTGTAATGTTGAAAGATCTCAATCATCATATTACTTTTTATGCTTCATTTTAAGGCCTCTTTTATGGGTTTTTGTTATCCATTTTTATATATTGGCTTGATTTTCTCATTTAATTGGCACTCTCTCTACGTGTTTCTTCGGGCTAAAAGGCGAATGTTGCAAAACACAGGTGAATGCCACATAATAGATAAGTTTTAGGAAGACGAGAGGAATAGTCTGGAATACTGTGTTGTTGTGACAACTTGCTAAATACTTGAGAGATGGAAGAAGGAGATGAAGTTAATGGCAAGTCGCGTAGGATATGGGTTTAATGGTGAATAAAGTAGACAAGTGGTTAGGGGCGAAAATTAATAGAAATAACATAATTATTTATTTATTTTTAGACTGAGATTTATGATAATATGTTTTTAAAATAATAATATTTTAGATGCTTACTACATAAATTCCTCTTATTTATTTTGTCGTAGGGAGGCTATGTCACCGGAGAAAAATTTGCGTACGTAACATGCACGCACCATTGCGTGCGTTAGGGAGTTTATTAAGAATGTATTGGGGGGTTATATCCGCGTTACACCCCTGTAACCTCCCTATAACCTATCTGTAAACTACATGTACTTTCTAGTGAGTTCATTGCTTCTATTTTCATATATTTATAGTTTATAAATAAGTTACAAGTGTACAAACCCTATCCCCAGTAAGCTAAATAACCTCCCTGACCTATGTACGGGTCGCTCAAATTTTTCTCCTATCACCGGGAACTCGTATTTAGTCAGGTGTCCTGACGTAGAGGACCATTTAGAGACGAAAAATATGGGACACGTGGCATGGTGGGCCCATATAAAATTCTGGTTAAAAAAAAAAACATTTGCGGCTTGGGCCGACCCTAACCCAAGAATGTTACGAAAACACTTTTGCGTTAAGAGTCGAAAGTGCACTGTTTCGAGCGCAGAGCTTCCCCGTTTCAACGTTTCGTCTCTTAGGTTTTAGAGCTAGGGTTTCCATAGGATTGTCATTGTTTGTTCGAAAGACGGTGGCCATTGTTCGCAGCAGAGTAGGAAAGTCATTTCTTAGTTTGAAGTTTAGAGGTTTGGGGTTTGATATTTGCAAAAAATGAAGGGTAAGAGTCGCAAGCAAACCAAAGAAAAGAGGAGTGCTCCAAAGTCATCGAGGTACTGTATCCCTTGTGTTATTGCTGAGTATCCCTTGTATTATTGATGAGCATCCCTTGTGTTATTGCCGAGTTAGCGTTCATTTTTTATTTGGCTGTGTTATTTTTTTGTTATCCATTTGTGATTGATGTGTTATAGATGTGATATCTCCGTGTTATAGCCATGTGAATGCTGTGTTTTCTCTGTCTTAATGATGTGTTGTTATTGTGTTGTTGTTGTGTTATTGTTGTGTTATTATATGTTATTATGGTTAATAATACGTATGTTTTATTCATCTAGTGTATTAGGGCTTTGCTTTTAGGCGTTACTAATGTGTGAAATGGTAGTGAACCACATAATGGTTGTTTAGGGTGTGTTATGATTGTGTAAATGGATGTTATTGAGTGAATGACACCAATTATCCTTTGTTGATGTGTCAGGAATTTGTATATGTGTTGTATTGCTTTTATATTTGGTGTTACGGAAGACTATTTTAGTGTTATATGCATAGAAACTCATTAATAATTGAATAACACAGTTGAATATTGTGGTTTAATTTTTTTTTTAGTGTGTGTTATACGTATAGGTGTTGTTTAACTTTGCTTTAGGTGTTATATAATTGGTTTTATTTTAGCTGTTGTGTAACATAATTGTATATGAGCTGTATTGCTTTGATTTTGGGTGTAACTCAACACTTTCATGGTGTTATATGTGTTGTATTTCTTTCAAAATGTCTTTTATGGAACTTATTTTAATTTTTTTCATTTGTAGGTTGATGAACGCAAGGACATTCAACTGTAGGTGTTGTGCATCTGTAGTAAGGGGTGCTTTGGATTCTATCATACATCTCATATCAGAGGAGACAACGAATTTTTTGAAAGAAATGCATGTCTTCCACTTCTTTGATATGCCTCCATATCCACGAGACAATTTGTTGACATTACACAGTATGAGATGTTAGGATAATGAAAGAGGTTCTTCAGAATGGGTGGGAAAGAAGTAAAATTGCATCCTAACCACTTGGCATTGATATTAGGTATGTCTAACAGAGGGGATGCAGTTGTTTGGAAGAAAACCCCCTCGCCTGGTGTGGATGCCAGACAAATAAAAGACCAACTGATGAAGTTTTTTGAAGGAAGTTTATCCACTCACTTTGAACATTTATCCACTCACTTTGAACATTTATTTTTTAAGTTTCCCGAAAGAGGGACTACCTAGCCCTGCAAGGGTTGTCCCACATCTAGAAACAACTGTCGGACCATCTTCACCATTATCCCATAGCGTGGGGCTGATTTTTTCCAGAGAGATCACCCTAGAAAAGACGCATACAACAACTACTAAAGAATTCAGAATAATAATCGACATGTTGAAAGATCAATAAAAGTCTACTCTTATATTGCATGAAACAATGAATAGAATGAGTCAACAAATGACTTATATTGGGGAGTCATTACAGAACTTAACTGTTATGGTTGAAAGATTGCAAAGAACCCAAGCAGATAAAGAAGTTGATGCACAGACAACAGAAACACACAGATCCTCTCCTCGAAGTGTTAAGTCCACCCACTAACATCATTAAGGACCAAGTTTCTTCAAATTCTTCTGAATCACATTTACTCATGCATTTATAAAAAAAGTTCGGTAACACTCTTGAGAGAAACTCCACAATACACTTTTGAAGTAATTTTTTTGTAGATATGCCATTGACATAATCTATGCCGTGTTTGTGGGAGACATTTTTCAATAGCCCTTGCCATTGCTTGGTCCTGATCAATGAAAATACTTAATGGATGTTTGTCTCTCATTATTCTTGTAAAAACTTTGAATAATCATATAAAAGAATCAATAGTTTCCTCGTACAAGAAGCCAACCCCAAACATGTTGTTTTGTTAATGGTGGTCCACTCCCACAAATGGAGCGCAACATAAGTTATACTTATTTAATCTGTAGCTTGTATCAAAAGATGATTACATCCCCAAAATAGTCATAATCCAGTCTGGATAACCCATCACACCAAAAAAAACTTGTTAATCTACCATACTCATCAGTTTGGAAATCTAATGTAAATATGCTATCGTTGGCTGGCCTCCCCATGAACAATTGTATTAGAGAATTGACATCTCCTTGTTCAATTTTTTCTCTTCTTTCTCTTTGAATGAAATTGAACGCATCTCTCTTCGTGCATTCCAAATTCTCCACTCACCCAATCTCCATAGCAATGAAGTTATATGCATTCGTTACTCCGATCCCTGATCCTATCATTGATCTCAGGACATCTGCATTTAAGTCAGTTACCTTTCTAATGGAACAAAGAAGATGCTTATCACCACATTCAGCCAAGGGATGATTGTGACTTTCAATGAATTTCTTTAATGTCCATTTGCCTTCAAGGTCAACTACATAGCGAACCATAGCTTGACAGCCAATCCTCGTGTTTTACTTTCTGTACTTTATTGTATTCATGAGGTTAGCCTCCTTCTTGTGACCAACTTTTCCGCAAGGGAAATCTTTGGTCTTCCATTTCTTCTAATTCGGCCAATAACTATTGGGGTCCTTCCGAACACTGAAACCTACATGATGTGCATAGACACAATAAGTTTCATAAGCTTCTTCCTCACTGTGGACGATGGTGTTAATAAACTTCTCTGCAATTGGATCAGTGCAAATAGTTCTCTGCTCACACGACTGCACATTTCCACAAATTAAGTCCACTGTCAGCAAAGAATAACACAACGTAACCCTAGTTAAACAACAAAATAACAGTAGAATAACACAGTATAACCCGACATTCATAATAATAACAATTCATTGTTACCATACAACACCATAAAAAAACTAAGAGATAACACCACAATAACAACCAATAGAATACAAAAGAAAAACATACCAATACCACCACTAAGACTAACAATAACACTGCAGTAATGAACGAATAACACAATAAAATAGTTTAATAACACAACAACATTGATTGAAAATACACCATATTACCATTTAAATCTGAACAGAACTACTATTATACCACATTGACAAAAAATAACCATGAATCCAGAAAAATACAACAGTAGCCCAACATAACACCACACTAACATAGTAAAAGCCAACGTAACACTATAATAATATAGTTTAACCTAGCAAGCCTGCATGCAAATAACACTAAACTTTTATCGTTAAATAACACCAGTGCAAAAGTTAAACCTAGCTTCAATCTCACTAAACCCTAAAGAAATAAATATAACATACATTATAAAAATAACATCGTTATCAGACCAAACAAATAACAAAGAAGCAAGTTTGAGCTAAACAGAACTAAAACCTTTCAAGTTTTAGCTGAACTCACTTTATCTTCCAAGTCTAGCGAAAATGATGATTGCAAGACGTTGAGCATGTCGTCGTTTGGCGAGGAGTCCATCGAAGCTGTAAACCCTAAACCAATGGAACAATTCTTATTCAACTGCAAAAACAAATAGAAAGTAAAGCTTTTACAAGTAAATATTTGGGTTGGGCCGGGCCAAGCGCGCTTTGTGAAAGCCGGTGAATAGAAGTGTCAAGCTATTATTGGGTCGGAAAGTTCCTGTACGTTAGGACTATAGAATAATTTGCCCCGTCACCGGCAGCACGAAACTCATAGAAAACCTGTCATCCAGTCGCAATAAGGTTATAGGCGGATAAACACGGTCCCGTCGCCCTTCTTACCTACGGCAATGGCTTTGGTCTCCGCCGACATCGGCTCCGCTTTCTTCTGCGTCGCCAAGCGGTTCTCTGAGCACGCCCTTCGCTTAAGGAGCCCATGTCTCCTCCCGCTTTCTCACTCGAGGAGGCTATCTTCCGCCGCTGGGTTGGGTGCCTACAGAGTGACATCGAAGGGGAGTAACCCTCGATTTCCTCTCACTGCACTGACAAGTTCGAGAGCGTTCTCGCGCAGGTTTGCAACTAACGCCTCGACTACGGTGGAGGGCTCCGATGTGCTGACGAAGTTTCCTCCGGATGATCGAATTCCTGCCACCATTATAACGGGGTTCCTTGGTTCTGGAAAGGTGAGAAGATTGCTATGACTGCTTAAGAACCGATTGTAACCATCTACCTCTTATGTTAGGATTTATTGGATTTGATAAATCCTAGTTAACGTAAATTCAGATTGCAGCCAAACACCGCCTAAGCGAAGGTTGAGTTAATCAAGTGAATGATTTCCAAGGGCTTATTTGTTTTCACACGAGTGTCTGGAAGTAGCTTTAGGTCAGTCTTAAAGTGTGTTTCTTGCCGGAGTAACGGTCGGCTGTTTTTTTTTTAAATTTTTTTTTAATTTTTAATTTTCTGTGCTTTCAGCTGCTGTGTGTTATAGTTGCATGCAGTGCTTTTTGACCACCTTTGTTTTATTTTTTTGACGATTAACTGCTTCTTGTCATTTGCTTTTCACTGAAACCNATTTTTTTTTAATTTTTAATTTTCTGTGCTTTCAGCTGCTGTGTGTTATAGTTGCATGCAATGCTTTTTGACCACCTTTGTTTTATTTTTTTGACGATTAACTGCTTCTTGTCATTTGCTTTTCACTGAAACCAGCATCAGGACGGAATTTCGACCATTTTTCATGTGTTTGATCCACGCCTTTCAACAATGACCACGAAACGGCTTAGGAGGTCACGTGTATAGAATTAATATATAGAGAGAGGAATAGCTTATTTTGTAGCATATTTTGTTTCCAATTTATTGTGTAATCGGACCTATGGATCATCAACAAATTATAGCATCTTATTATAAATTGGCCTAGTTTAGGCTCATCTAATGAAGTAAGTTATTTCTTCTATATTTGATATGGCATCGAAGCTTTGGGCTTTTAAACATGGGATTATTTTTCATTTGTTCTTCAAATCAATTTTGATCCTTAGATCTTATTACGTATGATTGTTATTCATGTTGGACTTGCCATTGACATCATATTGCATTTTTGTTCACACATTTGCCTCCATTGTTCGAAGATCTGCTTCCATCACCAGATGTCATTCTCAAATGCATCATTAGAACAAGAAGTTGCAACTTTTAGCCGAGTTCGCATTTGCCACCCAATGTTTGCATCTTTGTGTTCGCCAATGTTTGTTTTCTAATATATTTAAAATTGCTACCAAACATTCCATGGAAGTCTTTACAGAAACATCTGAAGCTCTGCAGAGTATTTAGGCAGCCTAGATGTTGAATGAGAAGAATTATTTGAGGTGGTCCCAATTTTTCGTACACATTAAAGGAAAGAGGAAAGCTCTCACAAGGATGGGATTGAAAAAAGGAGGCCTGCATGTTATGGCCTACGTTTAGGGAGATTTGGGATGCTAGTTGATAGATACATTTAAAGGCTTATGATGTGGTGCATATGAACTAAAACAAAGTCGGGGCATATATGATGAAATAAGTCAGTAAAATTATCACACGAGTTTTTGTTAAAACCCATGCAAGGACTTCAACAATAGTGATGTATTAAAGTCAAGTGTTTTGAAGATACTATAATTTTGAAGAATTAAATTGAAAAGGTTTGAGTCTACAACTTTCTTGCAGAGCTTAACGTTGATTGATGTCAAGTCAGAGTTCAAATTATTGACGAAGATCACTTGACCTGAATGAATGAAGTCATTACTTTGATTTATGCCGAGGACTACCATAGATGGGTTTTGTTTGAACCCTTAGTGGACGAAACTATAATGGTACCCAAGTGTACTTATAGCAGAACATTGAAGGCATATAAAAGAAAAAAAATGTTGGAATTTATTTGAAAACTAAGCAGGGAGGTAATCAATGAAGAAGACAACAAAGACATTAAAGTCGAACAAATTTATTACAAAAAATAACCATCTGAGTCAATGCAAACATTTTGGTCTAGGAAAATTTAATAGGGGTGGTGGTTGAAAGTTCAAAATGATTTGAAGTATCATTGGAGAAGCCCATTGGCGCTTGATCTTGTAGTCCGATGTAAGTTCTCTATTTCTGATGAGCTAAATGTTTGATATGAATATATTGAGATTTTATAGGTTATCGACCCAAGTGACACTCATCATATGTCTAAGATTTCTCTAAATTTTACATGCACTCTGCCCAATCAGTAGGAAAATATATGTTGGCAGATGGTTTCTTAACCAATATAGTTGGCTCATGGGATAACCATATCAATCAATCTTCTAATCTAAAAAATGTGCTTATTGTTCTTTGATTATTCACCAATTTGATGTCCACATGGTAACTCATTTTTGATACGAACTATAATGCACTTTTTCGCTTTTCCTACTCTATATTTCAAGACCTTGATTTAGAGGAGATGATGTGATTTGCTAGTGATGTAGACGAGTTGTACTATTTGGAAACGAATCACGGAAATCAAATATTAGGAGGAGTAAAAGTTTCTATGGTTAATTTCTTATCATCGTTCAATAAAGGCACTAGCTTCATTAATTAGATGAGGACACTATCAATTGTTATATTAAGGTCTATGCTTTTAGTTTTATTTTCATTATGATGTCTATGAATGTATAAAACCTTTTATTATATTTTATTTGATTCATTGCAGCATATCGGGAACTTTCACAGTTCCAAATGTGTTTTACTCGTATTGTTTTGTTTCATTGATTGATGATTATACTAGAATTATTTGGATCTCTCTTCTTAAATCTAAATTTAGTGTTAGCTTTATACTTCCAGAATGTCTCAACATGATCCAAAATTAGTTTGGGTTTAAAATACAAATTTTTAGATCATTTAGTGTATAAAATTATTTTGTCCATGCTTTATCTCCATATTGAAAAAGAAAGCATTATTTATGAAATCTTATGAATTTGTATCCTTTGACAAAATAGAGTTGCAAAGAAAAAAAAGAAGGTTTACCATCCAAGTATTTCACTTCTATCAACATGTTCCAATGATATTATTAGTGGAAGCTAATCTTGTTTTTTTAAACTACCATTATAATCAATTGACTGCCTTGAGGATTTTTAAGATTTAAACGACCAAGATAATTGTTCTTTACATTCTTCTTGGATATTGAAACCCAAATAGCTTAATTCCAAAAATTTTGAGTGCATTGATTTGGTCATATTTATCAGCATAACAAAGGAAAGCTCGGTCGAAGAGCTTTTAAGCGTGCCTATATAAACTATTTTTCAACTAAGAGGGGCTAAAAATGTTAACCATCTACACACCAAGAAATTTTCTTTTCCATTGATGTCACTTCACCTAAGAATTATGATATTTCATTGAACCTTATCTTCATATGGAGTCATCCTATGCTCTGGAAGATAAGGATAAATAATTTTTTTTAATCATTGTCAACATCATCGATAGCTATTACAACTATTTCCTGGTGACAACTTGAAAGAGAAGATATACTTGAAGTTTCTATAGATTCGAAGCAAACATGTATTAATAAATTTTCTAGGTTGTGGAAAGCATTATATGGTCTCAATTAATCTTAAACTACTTAGTTTGTTAATTTTTTTTTTTAAAGTGATGCTTGTTACTAAATCTATATAAATTAGTATCTTGCTTCATCTTAGACCCTTATAGATCCATATGAGACATAAAATCGGTAGATATTTTTGTCAGACGCACTTCTCTTCAACGCACATTTCTAACTTAATTGTTTAGTATTGAATGAGTAAAAAGTTATTCTATCTATATTTTGATAGAAAACAAATTCACTTTAATTATCATCCCAATAATCATTGTCACGATTAACATGGACGAATGCATAATTTTAATCATTAAAATATATTATAGAGCTTTTAAGAACTTCCATAGAATATCTATGCAAATTAGCAGTAGTTTTAATTACATTATGTGCATTCTTCTTTTTCTAGAATGATGTGCCAAAATAGTCCAATGATTATTTATATGGGGTCATTTTAGTCTAGAGTCTATAAAAATGCTAAATTAGTTCTTAGACTCTTTCAATATGAGCTAAAATAGTTCAGAGAGGACTGCTTTAGCCCCTATTAAAAGATTATGATGACTAAATTGATACTTTTATAAGCTCTGGGACTAAAATAACCCCAACAAAGAGTCAGGGGGCCATTTTGACACTGTCAACCTTTTTATTACATTCCAAACTTTTTTTCTTAAAATTGTAATATAAGGCCAATTTGAGTTACATGATTATAAGCACACCTGTTATTTTTCCTTCCTTGAGATAATAGCTAACGTAATACCAAATGACTTAAAAGTTGGCGAGATAAATAATTCTGATACAATATTCAAAATACAAAAAAAAAAAAAAAAATCATATGAATGCTAATATTTTAAACTAATTTGAGCATTGCTATTCATAGACATGATTAACCTAGTGCATCAATTTTAAAGCAAGAGAAACTTTTGTTATTACACATTAAAAAATTATTACAAGCAGTAAGTTTATCTATCTGGAAAGAAATAAAATGCTGATTTATTAGTCAACATTCAATTTTATTTTTCATTTTTTACTATTTATAATCTTGAAAATATCATTTGATGTTTGTATAAGTTTGGTATATTAATATCGTTTGGTGGTCATCTTAGCTTGTTACTTGTTATTTATCAATAGCCAATCAATTGAAGATTAGACCATAATGTAACAATTTTTAGAATTGAGAGTCCAGAACTCCCATTTGGCTTCTATTGAGACTTATCTCGTTAAGTTTCCACCACCTCATGTGCATGTCATCATCATCATCATTTGCCGACTTATCTCACCTAACATGATTTTTCATAGATTATTGTTAGCATTATCGTAAATATTTTAAAAATGTTTAACATTGTTATGCATCTTATATCAACTAACTTGTATGAATGTGTCGAAATAAAATATTACATGTAAAAATCTACATTTATGTATTATACTATGTATCACATTATGAGACAATTATGAGACATGAATTATATAAAAAATTGTCCACTGCCTTAAAGCTTGGGAAGGATTAAGAATTCCAAGCAACTGACTCACTAGCTTTGACAACCTTCTATGGATGCAGTAAAGTTAGGGGAGGGTGGTCGTGCCCATCTAAGTTGTAAGGTTCTGAGGAGGATTTACAATAGAGGATTTACAAATAGAAGAAGTTGCCTTTGGTAGTAGTTCAAAGTGGTGTGATTGGGAGAAGCAACCTTGGAACTGACATTTTATTATCTTGCTTGAATGTTTCATCTTGTATTTTGAAATTGAGCTTCAAGTTTAATGTTCCGACTCAACCGTTCCGTGTTTATTTATTGTTTGATTTTCAAGAACTATGCTCACTCATATTTGAAGCCTATTTTAAATTCAACTAGTGGTGCAAATCGGCGGTGCTTGGATGAAGATTTGCTAATCCTTTGTATTATACATTTTTGTTTTTGTTTTTGACATATTCCACAAGTGCGATTTTGAATCACCCATATCTCAGTAATCCATGCTAATCATTTTTTCTTTCGAAGTTGTAATCTATGTGGTGAATGGGTTTATTTTCTCAATTTTCTGTTTTGCCTTTCAAAGCAAGCAAAATCACTAGGCTAGCATATGAGCTTGATGCACAAACTTTATATTTTTTTCCTTAAAAGTTTGAGCTGTTTACCTAAGTAGATCTCATGATGCACAGATGTTGTCAATGGAATAAATCCATCCAAATGGTAGTAGGGATGTTAAACAGTATATGTCGCGAGGGTCCCTGGGGTTGGTGGGGGTCGGTTCAACCAAGAGAAGGGAGGGGCTAACCGGCCCATATGTTTTGGTTAGGGTTGTTGTCCAAGCCCCTCCTATTCATCTTATATATATATATCATCTACATGATGTCGTCGACAACGACAGGCTCTGCTAGGGTTTTTCCCCATTGCAATTCCCGACAGTGATTCTATCGGCTTCTTCGCTTCTCTTTGGCGTCTCCCACGAAAACGTTCACATAGCTGCAGCTCCCTGTCTCTCTTGTTGAAGTCGAGCGCTCCTAGCCGTCTCCATAGTCGGCAAGGATCGCTACTGTCGTCGTCGTCCGATTCCATTGACGACGACGCTATCTCTCACAGTCATCTCTCGTAGCGGACGACATTTCTTCTTGAGGTTGTTTCCTCGCTCGCTCCAGACGAGCCGAGCCCGACAGTGCCCGAAGTTTGCTCGCTTCTTTGCAGCCTGCCAAACTATTTCTCTTGACCGCGACCATCTTGTTAGGGAGATGGCCTCGATGCTCCGTTCCTATGCAAATGCCCTTGTCGACGACTTGCCCACTTCTGCTCGTGCCCCTCCTCTAGTTTCAAAGCCTGGTTTTGCTATTGGTAAGTCATGCAATGTTCCATAATCTTTTTACGAGTCTCTTGAAGGTGGAGGTGATCACACTTTTATTAAAAAACTTGGAAAAAAATGGGAAGCCTGCACTTATTCTCATAGAAGATGAAACTGATACTCGCGTACTCTTGGCATTTTGCTCTTGGGGAAATTTTTTTATGGTCACCCAAAACTGGAGATCATTAGGAAGGAGTTTGATGCTATGAAACTATTGGGCAGTTGAAACATACTTATTCAGCAATCTCATGATGTAGATTGCACTCGCATT
>JXCR01041868.1:177880-188860 GCA_002079205.1 Phalaenopsis hybrid cultivar
GATGTTATTTTGGTTTATAGTAAATTTGTAGAAGACAACCTAAAATCCATGCGAGCGATATTCGAGGTCTTACGATCCAAAAAACTGTACGCCAATCTCAAGAAGTGTCACAAACTAAATCTGTTTTTTGGGCTACCATGTGTCTAACACAGGGATACTAAGGGACCCAACAAAAAATGAGGCAATCATAAGCTGGACAACGCTGCAATTTTTTATAGTGCTTCGTCAATTTTTGGGGCTAGCTTCCTACCGAAGATTTATTCACAACTACAACATTATCACCGTCCTCCTAACAGATTTGTTGAAACAGAAAAATTTCACATGGATCGTCGCTGCCCAGACCAACTTCGACATCTTGAAGGAAAAGGTCACTCCAACCCTAGCTCTTGCTTTACCTGATTTCTACCAACCATTTGAGGTCGAGTGTTATGCTTTTGGCGTAGGCATCAACGTTGTACTAAGTCAAGGTGGTCACCCAACCTATTTTAGCACAAAATTAAATGAGATTTGATGAAAATATTTGATAATATTTCACCTACGACAAAGAATTTTATGCCATGATTAGAGCTCTGGAACAATTGAGTCATTACCTACTTACCATGAAGTTCATTCTATTCACGGATCATGAAGCTCTAATATTTTCAAACAATCAAAATAGAGTCAAAGGCGTCACATAATATGGGTAAAATTTTTAGCGTTCTTCCAATTCGTATTCAACCACAAAGCCAAAAACCAGAACCGTGTTGCGGACACTCTGAGCCATCGTCACTTTCTAATCAAATCCTTGTAGGTGAACATCGTAGGCTTTAAAGTTATAAATTGTATGAGCCGCCGTCACCTTTTTATTCTTGCTCAATCCAAATTTGTCTGTAATAGATCAACAAGCTAGACCACAGGACACATGCCATTCAAAATTGTGTACGACCGCAACCCAACCACACCCTTTGAGTTGATCCCACTTTTACCTTCAACAGAGATCAGTTAGAATGCTACAGACGTGCTTACCAAATTCAACAACTCCTCGAGGAAGTTGGGAAAGCAATTTCTAAGCAAAACCACAAATATCAAACCCAAGCAAACAAGTCTAGGAAAAATGTAACATTCTAAGAAGGTGACCTCATGTGGATCCACCTAAAGGAGCAATTCCCGAGAGGAGCTTAAAAGCAAACTGAAGCCTCGAGCAGATGGGTCTTTTCGCATTAAAAAAAAAACTGAATGACAACACATACAAAATTGGCCTACAAGGAGACCTCAAAATTTCAGCAACATTCAATGTCGCGAATCTCTCCCTAGTACAAGGAACCAAAAACTTCGATAGATGAGGTCGAAACTCCCTCAACCAGGGAATTGTGTGGGTTTGTGCAAATCCACGCCTTCAACCGGGCGTGACATTGTTATGGTCCAGTTGCTGGACCAGATCAGTCCGCGACATTAAAATGCCGATTCATCTTAATTGCTCCCCTACTCTCCATCCTGCATCTCATGCTCCACTCGCCTCCTCCCCCCGTGCCCTAATATTTCGCCTCCTCATCTTNTCCGCGACATTAAAATGCCGATTCATCTTAATTGCCCCCTTACTCTCCATCCTGCATCTCATGCTCCACTCGCCTCCTCCCCCCGTGCCCTAATATTTCGCCTCCTCATCTTATTCCTTCCACTCTTCAACTCTTTCCTTCTCAAGATCTTTCCTTTGCGGTCATCTCTCCCTTCCCCATTTTTGCTTGTTATTTCTTGGTCAAGATAGTTTTTTTGCTTGCTGATTTTTTCTGTTTCAGGTGATCTCCCTGGCTGTTTTTCCCCATTTGGGGTATCTTTTGGCCTAGTGGTGCTACGATTGTATCTTGCCAAGGTGGTGTTTATCCCCGCCCCGCTTTCCACTTTCAGTGCCTTCCAGTTTCCACCCGTTTCTCCGGACCCATCCCGCATGCCACTGACACTGTTGCCACTCCTGTTAGTTCACTTCCAGGTCCCCCGCTCCCTTCCTAGCTGCTGCCAGGTCCCCCGCTCCCTTCCTAGCTGCTGCCAGCACTGCTGCCTACTCCGACTCCCTTCTAGCAGAAGCCGACCCAGCAGCGTCCAGTCACCTGTCTGGATCCATTCAGTAGCCACCAGGCTTCTCAGACTCCCTCTAGTGGACAACCAGCACTGCCGCTCCAACATTATCCTTACCAAGACTAGTTCGCTTCATTAGAGTGTTCCTATCATTGTGTTATCTCTTTTATTATTCTTGTCATATTTATTTGTTGTTTCCTATTTTACATGCTTGTGTTGTTCCGTCAAAGAGTCATCGTTGTACTTTCTTGATTATAGAAATAAAATATGTGTCATTCGAGCCATGGTTTGGGATAACTCCAGTATCACCGAGAGCTTAGAAGGCTCGGTTGAGTGTCCCTACGAGCCGCACGAGCCTCTCTTGCTCGTGGAAATGCATGGTTAGCTTGTTCGAGTGTCTTCCACATGCTCTTTTCCCCCTTCCTTGCTTGCAGCCTATCAAAGATGTAAGAGGAAGCTCACTTGAGCCGATCGGTCATTCACCTCCTCCTTTCTCTTTTCATGAACCTTCAATATTGTCGTTTCTCTCGCGGTCTCTTCCATGTGACGGGAGGAAATGATGGCTGGTAACCTCTCCCTCGATTCAATCTCACCCACCCTCCTTCTTTTGCTCGCTCTCACTCACGCGTCTCGTGCGTTCAATTTGTGCGGAAAGAAGGAATGAGGGATGAGGGCCCTCATTAAAGCTCTTGCACATGGTGCAGTTTCCCGCCGAATGACACTTGCAAAACAAGTAAATTTTTTTATTAAGTNGCATGCTCTTTTCCCCCTTCCTTGCTTGCAGCCTATGAAAGATGTAAGAGGAAGCTCACTTGAGCTGATCGGTCGCTCACCTCCTCCTTTCTCTTTTCATGAACCTTCAATATTGTCGTTTCTCTCGCGGTCTCTTCCATGTGACGGGAGGAAATGATGGCTGGTAACCTCTCCCTCGATTCAATCTCACCCACCCTCCTTCTTATGCTCGCTCTCACTCACGCGTTTCATGCGTTCAATTTGTGCGGAAAGAAGGAATGAGGGATGAGGGCCCTCGTTAAAGCTCTTGCACATGGTGCAGTTTCCCGCCGAATGACACTTGCAAAACAAGTAAATTTTTTTATTAAGTTAATTAATAATTAAAAGTCATTGTCACTGCCTGGTCAGATGCCTCAGATGCGAAAGGTAGAGGGCTGTGTTAGGTGGTTGATAACTAGCGTAAAAAAATTGTCGAACTATTATTTGAATCCATAAGTTGGTGGTGAAACCTACATTGCTTTGTGGCGCAAAATGTTGGCTTATAGAGAGAAGCATAATATTAAGTTAAGTGTTGCTAAGAAGAGAATGCTTAAGTGGCTAAGTGGTTTTACACTAAGAGAAAAGATGCGGAACAATATATTTGTGAATGGGTTGGAGTAGCTACTATGGCNTGAGAGAAGCATAATATTAAGTTAAGTGTTGCTAAGAAGAGAATGCTTAAGTGGATAAGTGGTTTTACACTAAGAGAAAAGATGCGGAACAATATATTTGTGAATGGGTTGGAGTAGCTACTATGGCAGACAAGAGAGAGAGTCGCCTTAGATGATTTGGTCACATTAAACGTCAACCATCTTGTTGGGAGAGTAGATATTTTAGATTTGACTTATGCTAACAGCGGTAAAGGTAGACCTAAAAAGGCTTGGGCATNTAGTGAAGCAACGATTGTTGATGAAGGGCTAAAAGTTAGATATTTACGATTGCTAGTAATAATAATGTGTGCCGAGGCGATCATCTGGATTAACTTAGGCAGGAAAGGTTGATGATGATTTTAAAAAACTGCAAGAATTATTTTCACAGATTTTCTCCAGTAGCCTCAAAAAGCTAATATTTGGACAACAAAATTACAACGGTGATCTATAACTATGTAAGGCACCTTTTATGAAGTTTTGACTAAAAAAATACTGGAGCAACGATTGTTGATGAAGGGCTAAAAGTTAGATATTTAGGATTGCTAGTAATAATAATGTGTGCCGAGGCGATCATCTGGATTAACTTAGGCAGGAAAGGTTGATGATGATTTTAAAAAACTGCAAGAATTATTTTCACAGATTTTCTCCAGTAGCCTCAAAAAGCTAATATTTGGACAACAAAATTACAACGGTGATCTATAACTATGTAAGGCACCTTTTATGAAGTTTTGACTAAAAAAATACTGAAGCAACGATTGTTGATGAAGGGCTAAAAGTTAGATCTTTAGGATTGCTAGTAATAATAATGTGGGCCGAGGCGATCACCTGGATTAACTTAGGCAGGAAGGGTTGATGATGATTTTAAAAAACTGCAAGAATTATTTATACAACATAACAAAAAGTGGTTACTATTAATCTTATAATGGAGATTACTGGTGGAAATTTTGAAGGATAAGGATTTTGGTGATTTTCCTTGAGGCTGACTTGTATACTGTCGAATACTGACTGTCCCTTGGTTTGGGAATTTTATGTAAAGACATGGAGTAGAGAAATAGTAAGATTGTTGATTATTTGTACTTGCATTGGTGATGGAAGAGAAGCAAAAGAAGGGCTTTCTTTGTTGGGGTAAATAAGCAAAATTTACATTTTTTTAAAAAGTAATTGTATTGCAAATTTATCTTGCAAAAATTTGCCCCATGTTCGATGGCTGTTTGACAGATAGATTTATGCTCATATCTTACAACATCCTGGGTGTCAATAATTCTATGGAACACCCTGACCTTTATATAAATGTTCCCTTTGATGCAATTCAATGGGAATCAAGGAAAAGGCTTGTTTGTGAGGATATAAGGAGATGGAATGCTGATATAGTGTGCCTTCAGGCAAGCATGTTTCTTAACTCTTTCTGTTCTTTGAGGTCCCATGTTTTTTTTTTTGTATTATTTGTGCCGAATTAAGCGTTATTGGATGCACATGCTTCATAATTTTCAGGAAGTGGATAGATATTATGACATTGAGAATAAATTGAAGAAAGACGGATATGTTGGTAGATTCAAGGTAGTGCATTTCTTTGTTGGAAGCGGACTTGACTTCTGTCTATCATTAACTGATTGGGCATGAAATATTTGTAGCGCCGCACCGGAGTCGCTAAGGATGGATGTGCAATATTTTGGAAAAATGAAAGGTATATCCTATGAAGACTTAAACTGTTAGACGTGCATTTGGTGGCGGAATGATAGCTTCTATTTGGCTTTTAGGTTCAACTTGCTCGAGGGGAATGAAATTGAGTTCAAAGATCTTGATCTTCGTGATAATGTAGCTCAACTTTTTGTTTTTGAGGTAAATATGGCGCCAATGACCTTGTGGAAGAATTTTTATCTATTCAATTTACATTTCTTTTCCAATTTAACCGAGCAATTGAACTGCTATTGACAAAAAAATTATTTTAAATATGGCATTATACATTTAGTTGAAATGGTTGAGTGGTGTCCTTGTTACATTTTTTTGAGATCTTGTTAGCTTTAGTCCGAATAAAAAAAAAAAAATCATGCAGAACTTACTGCAGTGGATTGAATCCATGCTGAATCAATTATCGCATCACATTATTTCCATTTTCATTTATACCATCCAAAAATTGAGATTCTTCAAACGTAAGGAAGATGCAATTCAGATATATTGCAACACACACACATAAAATAAATCATAAAGCCTATAGATGAGAGATGTAAATTGTGTATAATATATGCTGAGCACATGTTCCTGATGTGATGCGAGATATATAAAATGTGACTGACAGGTTTCCATGTAGCAGAAAATAATTATATGTGACACCTCCGGCAGTGTTCAAAGGCATATTATGATGTGTAACGTGATGTAAATGTCTATTCTTCATGCACAATTGGATTAGGAAAAATTTATATGAGAAGGCTGGTTAGGAAGGAGTGTAACAAAACATGCATGTAATAACTATTTAAAAGAACTTGGCTAAATTATACTCCACAAAAGATCAGTTATATAAATAATTCAAACTGCATATAAAATTGGAAAATGGTTATAAAATATGATGACAGTTATGACATGATATCCTTTAAAGAACTCCACTTATAAGGTAGGCATCCAATTTGATATGACTATATGCATCTGTCAAGTTTGAATGATTTTGTGTGCATGCCCCTTTTACGGTCATGCTGAACATTTAGCTTGACTAAGTTTAATGCTAAATGCAGGTTTTAACTAGAATGAATATAGAAAAGTATTTCATGAAGCACAAAATGATTTTGATACTGTTGACCATTTGATAAGAAAGACAATTTCTCAAAGAGTTCCTCCACCGATAAATTGAGTATCTAACTCATACTATTTTGTATTTGCAAATAACACTCAAAGTCTAAGCCTATTTTTATAGAAGATATTCAATTGTGGCTATTCTCTTATAGATAGTTCTTCACCATTTTTCATACATTTTTGCTTATTTACTTCAGTTTTCAAATTCAGTTTCTTATTTTGATTTAAGTGTAAGCCTGTAACTAGACCATAATATTATTTGATGCCAACTTTTTGTCTCAATTTATATGCTACTAAGCTAGGATGTTATATTTTGTTAAATTTTGCTACGGTTGCTCTTTTATAAAGATATTATGTATTACTTAAAGCAAACTCTCGTTTCCTTTATTAATTTTGTAGCGTCCAATGGGTAACGCTTTTTTACTTGGCTTCAGCTTCCCTTTACAACATAAACACCTTTAAGGCATTTGATAGGATTTGAANTCACTGATAAATTGAGTATCTAACTCATACTATTTTGTATTTGCAAATAACACCCAAAGTCTAAGCCTATTTTTATAGAAGATATTCAATTGTGGCTATTCTCTTATAGATAGTTATTCACCATTTTTCATACATTTTTGCTTATTTACTTCAGTTTTGAAATTCAGAGTCTTATTTTGATTTAAGTGTAAGCCTGTAACTAGACCATAATATTATTTGATGCCAACTTTTTGTCTCAATTTATATGCTACTAAGCTAGGATGTTATATTTTGTTAAATTTTGCTACGGTTGCTCTTTTATAAAGATATTATGTATTATTTAAAGCAAACTCTCGTTTCCTTTATTAATTTTGTAGCGTCCAATGGATAACGCTTTTTTACTTGGCTTCAGCTTCCCTTTACAACATAAACACCTTTAAGGCATTTGATAGGATTTGAATTTTGTTGTGCGAAATATTTAACTATATGAAAGCTGAAGGGTTTCTTTCCCTTAATGGTGGTTTAGATAGCTTTCTAATGCCATAACAAGGTAAAAACTAAAATCTGCTATCCGAAAAATCTAGAAAAGAAGAAGGGATTGGACCAAAAATTTCACGGAAAAGAATGTATTAACTGAAAAGAAAAATGGTTGANGGAATCTGCTATCCGAAAAATTTAGAAAAGAAGAAGGGATTGGACCAAAAATTTCACGGAAAAGAATGCATTAACTGAAAAGAAAGATGGTTGATCATCACCTCGGTGTCACTCTAAGATACTGAATACACTTGTTAATCCGGATGGATACATGAAAGGTTATTAGAACCATAAAAAACTCTCCATCCCAGCCCACATAAATCAACCTCTATTTATAAAGGCTAGACTCTTCTACTTACAAGTACATCATTCTAAAATATAGAGACGCAACAACAAGCTAAAACCCATAAACCAAGACATAAATAACTATAAAACTCTAGCTCCTACGTCATTCTTGCAGGTTAGCAAGGTTTCCTTGTAAGTACTTGTAATGGACTGCTACCACAGTGAGGAAGGAACTATATCATGTATACGATGCTTCAAATGTCATGGGTTCGGCTACATAACATTGAGCTGTCCTTACCGATGTATTATTTCATTGGTTGAGGAGGTTGACCTAGAGGAAACTGATTTGGTATAAGAATAAGATACTAATCCAACGAAGGACTAAATTGTACATGCTGATGAAGAAGAATTACTTGTGATAAGATGTCACCTAGTGTCGAACAATCTTCCAATAAAATTGATTACGGCATAACATTTTTAGAACCCGGTGCACAATTTGGGATAATGTTTGTAACTTTATTATCAATAGTGTAACTTGTGAGAACTTGCTTGCCATAACCATGGCAGAGAAAAGTTAGCTAACAACTTAACATCATCCCCATCCTTGCCAACTCACGTAAGGAGGCTGAAATTACGGCCAACCGAAAATTCATTGTTTTGTTTTCGATCGGTCGAAAACTTCAAGAGCAGGTTTTATGTGATGTAATCTTGTAGACGCTTGTCACATATTGTTTGGTTGGCCTTGAAGGAGGGATTCAGGTAAGGACTGAAATCAACACTTTTACTAATTTATTGTTTTTGAAAGCTTTTGAAAGCTCTTAAGGAGACAACTATGAGGTACCTCTTGATCTTAACCAAGAGTTCTGGACAACTATTGACAACTCATTACGAAGTGCAGAGATTGATGTAACAGTCTAAAGATATATTTTCTACAGAGATTTATGTAGAATTGCCTACTATGAGAGGTACAACATGCCATTAACTTTGTGCTTGGTTTGGTCATCTTCGACAAATCTGCATATAGGTTGTCTCCCAAAGAGCAGGAGCAACTTCAACGCCAATTGGATAAGCTGATCCACAAAAGCTTGTTGAGATGTAGTGCTAGCTCGTGCACCATTTCAGCTCTCTTGGTTCCAAATTTGAAGATTCGAAGTTGGAATCATCATTGGTGCCGATGTACGACATGCACGGCGTTTATTATTTTTTGGCCTCTAATCGTAGACGTGTTAAAAAGGAAAATTAATTTTTCGGAGTGAAAATTTTGAATATAAAGTTGACAGAAGAGCTGATGGTGAAGATTCCTATACTGGAAGGGATTTGCAGAGCGATCAAACTAAATGATATATTGATTCCTCTTCTCTTAGCATCAACATTAGACTGATATATATAGATCAAACATCATTACTTCGACTACAACCAAATTTAAAATACCAATCATTGCATTCCTATCCTGATATGAGATAAGTTGAATATCTTACAACAATAACTATACCTATTAGTTCCGGTTCTCAAGAAATTGTTGTCAATTGGATTGAGATGCTTCAAAATTAGAGCTTGAAGCCTGTTGATTCAATTGCAATATTGATAATATTGGAAGATGTTTGGATCATCAAACTTAAGGTCTGTTTGGGGCAGCTGTAACTTATTGAATAATCTGCTGATAAGCTCATTAAAAATAATCTGCTGATAAACTAGGTGCGGTGATTATTAGAAATTTTTATTTTTTTAGAAAAGTCAGGCTGCCGCCAGAAAGCTGCCACCGCACCTAGATAGGTGCGGTGTGAAAATGTTGCTTTCAGTGTTTTCAAAACACATAAGCTGTCAAAACACAGTTTAACCAAACAATCCAGGTGTGTTTTCAAAACGCCACCGCACCAAATAAGCTGCCCCAAACGGACCCTTAAGCTACTTAGGGATTATAGAGCAACTCCATCATTTGTCAATGTCACCGAGTTGACTGCTCATTAGAAATTAGATTCTGTGATTACTTAATATGAGGGAACCTTGCCTACCCTGGGTGAATGACGTAGGAACTAGAGTTTTGTTTTAGTTTATGTCTTGGTTTATGTGTTTTAGTTTATTACTACATTCTATGTTTTAGGATGACATACTTGTAATTAGAAGTGTCTAGCCTTTATAAATAAGAGTTGTCATGTGTGGGTGTCGGTCAACTTTTTCGATAGATTATGAAAAATATGAATATGAAAATAATTTTTTGTTTGAAATTTAATTTAAGTATAAAAAATATATAGTTTGAGTTTTAAAAGTAGTATGTTTTAATTTTTTTTAAAAAATGAGACCAAATGGATCTCATTAGTCCGATAGTTTGCATAATCGTGCCTGATACCGCGAATACTACACCCTCTCGAAAGATAAGTGTAGACCTCGACGATNAAACATGGGACCTCAAAGAACAGAAAGAGTTAAGAAGCATGCTTGCCTGAAGGCACACTATATCAGCATTCCATCTCCTTATATCCTCACAAACAAGCCTTTTCCTTGATTCCCATTGAATTGCATCAAAGGGAACATTTATATAAAGGTCACGGTGTTCCATAGAATTATTGACACCCAGGATGTTGTAAGATATGAGCATAAATCTATCTGTCAAACAGCCATCGAACATGGGGCAAATTTTTGCAAGATAAATTTGCAATACAATTACTTTTTAAAAAAATGTAAATTTTGCTTATTTACCCCAACAAAGAAAGCCCTTCTTTTGCTTCTCTTCCATCACCAATGCAAGTACAAATAATCAACAATCTTACTATTTCTCTACTCAATGTCTTTACATAAAATTCCCAAACCAAGGGACAGTCAGTAATCGACAGTATACAAGTCAGCCTCAAGGAAAATCACCAAAATCCTTACCCTTCAAAATTTCCACCAGTAATCTCCATTATAAGATTAATAGTAACCACTTTTTGTTATGCTGTATAAATAATTCTTGCAGTTTTTTAAAATCATCATCAACCCTTCCTGCCTAAGTTAATCCAGGTGATCGCCTCGGCCCACATCATTATTACTAGCAATCCTAAAGATCTAACTTTTAGCCCTTCATCAATAATCGTTGCTTCACTATTTTTTAGTCAAAACTTCATAAAAGCTGCCTTACATAGTTATAGATCACCGTTGTAATTTTGTTGTCCAAATATTAGCTTTTTGAGGCTACTGGAGAAAATCTGTGAAAATAATTCTTGCAGTTTTTTAAAATCATCATCAACCTTTCCTGCCTAAGTTAATCCAGATGATCGCCTCGGCCCACATTATTATTACTAGCAATCCTAAAGATCTAACATTTAGCCCTTCATCAACAATCGTTGCTTCACTTTTTTTTTAGTCAAAACTTCATAAAAGCTGCCTTACATAGTTATAGATCACCGTTGTAATTTTGTTGTCAAAATATTAGCTTTTTGAGGCTACTGGAGAAAATCTGTGAAAA
>JXCR01041868.1:192255-252990 GCA_002079205.1 Phalaenopsis hybrid cultivar
ATTTAAGCCAAAATTGTGTGTGATGCAACGAGTGCGTTGCTGAGTCACCGAGGGTTAACCTAAGGTCGTATGATCCTGTAGGAACTTATTTTCGGGACCTCTACATGTTGGTCCTTAGCCCTTGCAACTAAAAGTTGAGTGCTTGAAACCACTCATGCGAGTTCTTCACAAAAATGAGTAAAGAAGCGGTTTGAAGTTCTACGGGAGGTGGGCTCCATTACTAGTCCGCTAGGATGATCAACAAGGAACTCCTAAGGCTAGACTATGGGTTATGGGAGTAGGAGACTAAGACCTCACTAAAATGAGGTCAACAGTGGGCTGGGGAGAGATACTTTTTGATTGGTTGTAATAACCTTTCCCGTATCCTTCCTTCCCTTAAGAAATTTATTCAGCATTCTCGATTGACTTTTATGTGGTGATCAACAATCTCTCATTTCAATTTATGTATTCTTTCCCTTGGGATTTTCGGTCCAAGCTTTTCTTTTTTTCTGAAATTTTCGAAGTACTGATTTTTGTTTTACCTTGTTGCAATATCAAGATTGTTTAATACTTAGGAGACATCTTATCGCAAGTAATTCGTCTTCATCCGTATGTATTATTTGATCTCGTTAGATTAATATCTCCTTTTTGTACCACATTATTTTCCTCTAGATCAACCTCCTCCACCAATGAAATAATGCAGTGGTTAGGACAATTCGATGCTATGTGGCCGAATCCATGACCTTTGAAGTCTCATATATTGGACGTAGCTCTTTCTCTCATTGTGGTACCCGTCCCTTGCAGTTGAAAATAGTTTTGCAGCTGTTTTCAACATTTCGACCACTGGTCTGTGCCCGAAATTGGCCTGATTTGCTGGAACCACCCAAATCATTGGTAGAAATACATTTTGGAATGTCAATACCCAATTTCTATTGTTTTTTAACCTTCTCCTTCAAGTTAATTTCCTCCTATAATATTCAGAATAGTTCAAGTTGAACTACATTAGCGATAGATGGTTGTAGACCACCTAAAAAATGTGCAATAATGCGCTCTTCGGGTTTAGAAAGATTGTGCTTCAACCCCAACTATTCAAATTCAACATAGTCCTTCACAGATAATTTTTGTTGATGAAAGTTATGAAGCCGGATGAAGACTCCATGTCAGGAATGCTGAGGTAAGAATTTTCGTTGCATTTGTTTTTTCGTTTTGACATGATATGATCTTGGATAGTTTCTCTCTTTATCAAATCCTCTTCAAGTTTTCTCACCGAAGTGAGACGTACTTCTTCAATTTGATCGCCACTAATTTTACGATATGTTCTTATGACACCTCCTTAAATTTCAAAGTTCATTCAATTGTATGTAGCTAATTGATGAATTCACAAGGATCCAATCTTTCATGAAAATCATGAAGGTTGATTTTGCTTTTGAAATCTAGAGGTTTTCGTCGATTTTCACGCCTCAATGTACATAGAGGTTGTTCATTACCATTAGATGTCTCTTGATGAAATAGCTTATCTTCTTTCTTGCCGATCACCTTATTTTCAAATTCATTTTGACATTCTTCCGAATCGCTCTGATAAAAAAATGCCAATATTATTTGTAGACGACAACTTTCTTTTGCAATTCTTCCACAAGCAATTCACGGGCTAGACAAACATTGTACCTCCTTGGCGGCATGATTGAGAAGTCCAAGATGGGGGACTATCAACCTTCTATGGTTGTATAGAGGAAACCCACGGATAGAGAGAGGAAAGCTGCTGTTGGGCAATAGAAAATTGCGGCCACAATAGGGAATCCAAACAACAAAGAAACCCACGACAAGGCCCGAAGAAAACCTCGATTGGGACAGATGAAACTCAAGTGAGAAAGGAAACAGGAGGAAAGGGCAAAAGAAACTTGATTGTGCCTTAGCCCTCACCGTGGAGAACTTACTAGAGCGCAAACTGCTAACCCAGGAAATCTGTATTGCAAAACACAAGACTTTTCTTGTAAGAATAGGAAAGATCTTGAAAGAATTCTAGAGAAAGGAGAAATTCGAAAATAAATGGAAAGATAAAATGATGAAATGCACAAGAGCTATGAGAAGGAAGAGAAAAGATGTCAAGAACTGTGCTCTGATACCAAGATGATACCTAAGCAAGGTAAAAACTGAAATCTGCCATTTGAAAAATTCAGAAAAGAAGAGCTTGGACCAAAAATCCCAATGAAGGGAAAAGAAAGATGGCTGATCGTCACCTAGGCGCCACTCCATGATGCTGAATACATTTCTTAACCCCGAATGATACAAGAAGGTTATTACAACCAATGAAAAACTCTCCATTCCAGTCCACACAAAACAACCCCTATAATGGCTAGACTTTCTTAATTACAAGTATACCGTCCTAAAACATAGAGACGCAACCACAAAGTGAAACATATAAACCAAGACATAAATTGAAATAAAACTCTTTCTCCCGTTTCACTTTCCAAATAGTCATTTTCATGTAATCTGATTATTTGATATAATAAAAAAATTATCAATTTAATTAGTTATAGATTATTTATTAATGATTTATTTATCTTATTATATATTTGTTATTTTGTTTAAGCAGGTATTCCTTGACGCTACAATTCTGCAACATTTTAAACATTAATCTCATCAAATTATTTTTTATTTTACTCCAGAGCATCAATATAACAAACATTGTCTTAGTTTTTTTATTCTGAAAGATAAAGTTTTGCAAGAGATTCAAAATGTTATTATTATTATTTTTTTGCATGCTCGTGTTATTGTTATACTATTTTCTTTCTCATGAATTTGAGAAGCTCAGCATTTCTTACCCTATATTCTGAAAGTGGAAAAATCACAATAGTTGCTTATTTCAATCATCCTATAGGCAGGTAAGCAGAAAATTGATTCGAGAAGAGTTGTCATTGGTAATATCCATGTTCTTTTTAATCCAAAGCGTGGAGATATCAAGTTAGGACAGGTATTTTTCCTTTGAGATACTTCTTCGGCAGTTTGAAGTTCAATTGAAAAAAATTAGAGGATTTTTGAAAAAAAAATGATAAAAAGATTGATACAATTCTTTCCCAGCTGGCTCATTATTTCAGTATAATAATGAAACTCTTTAATTTTTATGTATTTTTGTTTTTCCTTTTTTAGCTAATTGTGTTCTTTCTCATCTATATCTATATTTTTCTTGGAATGCGTAAAGTTTTTTATTTGTAATTGACGGATGGTATGGGAATTTGGGTAAAAAACTATTTTCACACCAGAGTTTTTTCCTTTAATATCATATAAATGAACGGTACAATGGTAGGGTAGAATACTAATAAATATTTAAAACTAATCTTAATCTTAAAAATATATTCAAAACCAACTTTTTGTTGATGGTATCATTTAAGATTTTACGCTTTATCTTTATATCTTGTTCTTATTTTAAAGTACAGTTTTTTAAAGTTCTTTCTAACTTTCAATGGGATTCTGTGATGCGGGGTTTACCTAGATGCTGCCCCCTTGGTTTGGGTTAGGGCTGTCGCCCAAGGGGAGGGGTCTCCCCCTTTAGTTATCTACTAATAAAAATTTGTTAGTTTCCTTTGATTAGGTTTCAGTTTTTGCTTCAAACTTTTCCCGCCTTCCTCGTCTTTTCCTTTGCTAGTGTTATATCCCAATACAAGTGGTGCTCTGGCAGTATCCTATTCTAAAATGGTGATTACCCTTCATTTATTCCCCCCCCCCTCTCCAAACCCACCTTTTTATCTCTCCCCAGCTTCCTGCCGCAACTTCTACCAGCCTAACTGCTTGCTGCTGCCCCCGTACCTCCATATCCTCCCCTACTTGCTGTCCAGCTGCTGCCTATTACTTTTGTCCTCGCCTTAGGATGTCTCTTGTGTTTCTGTCATTTTGTTCCTGTTTTTAAGAGTATGTGTTGTAACCCCTCTGAAGTTCAACAGTTAACTACGGTATTCTGTCACTTTTTTTTCCCTCCATTTCAACAGGTTCGCGTATTTTTGCAGCAGGCTCATGCGCTTTCTGAGAAATGGGGAGGAATACCAATAGTACTTGCTGGTGATTTCAACAGCACTCCAGAAGTACGTTTTTATTTTTATTTTTCTTATAATGCTATAGCTTTGTTCATGCTATTTGAAGTGCGGATGTTAGATAATTTTGAGTTTGTAAAAAACAGCTACTATTAGTGTCAATGCTTATTTTATAATTTATCTTTGAAAGATTTACATAAACACCACTCAATTCCTATGTATATACATATCTAACACCTAACCTTCAATTTTTAGGTACATACCAACTTATTTATGCATGAAAAGGTGTATTTCACTTCTGAAAAGTTAAAATGATGGTATTTTTTATGTGATATGAAAGCTTGGGGTGGTATAAATGTAAAACTTAAATTGGAGGTGTTAGATATGTAAATACATAAGAACTAGCTGGTATGTATGTAATCGCCCCTTTATCTTTTCTAGGAGTAACAATCCTGTAGAAGTTTTTATTCCTTTCTTTAAATTGTTATTTTTTTGGGTCCTATTAACTTTATACCACCGCAGACTTTTTGAGACATATTCATATATAAGTTTATGCTAACAGCAATGATGTAAATCTTTTAGCACATCATTAAGCAATAGATTTATTTGCATGTAATTGCCAACTTCAAATTTTTATCTTCCCACTTGCAGAGTGCGATCTATGAGTTCTTGTCAACATCAGAGGTGAATATACTGCTTGTTGGCCCGTCATTTCCATGTATCAACGTGCTAGTTCTGTTTGAAGTCGTGATATACCATCTCATCTTTTTGCCAACCTATTAACTGATGTTTTTGATTTTATTTTTATGGGGCATTTATAGACATACCACCCAATTCCTATTATGTACATATCTAATACCAAAACTTTGCTTTCTTACATCCCAAATCTTTCACATCACTAATTTAACTTTTAAAATGTAAAATACACATTTTCATGCGTAAGATGGTATGTATGCCAAGTTTAGGTGTTAGATATCTACATACACAAGAATTGAGTGGTATGCATGCAAATCTTCCTAAATATTATGCACTTTATTGATTCCTCCTGCAGCTGGATATTACTAGACATGATAGGAAATTCCTTTCCGGGCTGGAGCCTAATCTTCATATTTTCTCTTGGTAATGGACAAATACATACTGTTTTTATTGATGAATAATGTCATCTCTCGTCTTTAGTGTGTTTGATTGTATATAGTCACTTGTTTGAGTTGGATATATAGTGTCAAAATAGTCTTTTTCTCTTTTTGCAGGTTGTCATTTTAGTCCCAGAGTGTATAAAAGTGCGAATTTAGGACTATTTCAGCCTCACCTTAAGGGGGATTAAGACTAATTTGACACTCTTCTAGACCCTAGGACTAAATGACCCTACTAAACAGTCAGGAGACTATTTTGACACTTTATTAATTAAATTTGATATTCTTTAACTGTTCCATCTCTATGGCTTAAGTATATCACTATTTCAGCTTGATCAATCATTTTTGGACTGATGAAGAGCTGAAAAATGCTACCGGTCATTCAAGCTGCAAGCTTCTTACACAGCCTTTGAAATTGCGAAGCTCGTATGCTCACATCAACGTACTGATATTTATATATATTTTAAAGAAAGTTTGCTTCCTTCTATACTTGTGACCAAAATATATAATTGGTGATCTTAGAATACTGTACATCATCACTTTTCAGCGTACTGGAAGGACTAGGGGTTCCTGTGGAGAACCATTAGCTACCACTTATCATTCAAAGTTCATGGGAACTGTTGACTATTTATGGTAGAGCTGCTTCTATATTATTTTTTAATTTTTTTGCTACTATGTATGGGTATAATCTTCCTTTTCTTTCTGAAGGTTTTCAGGAGAGCTTGAACCTGCTAGGGTTCTGGATACACTGCCTATTTCTACATTGAAAAGTATAGGTGGCCTCCCTAGCCGGGTAACTATTCATTTTACCCATATCTTCTTTTCTTTGATGATTCCTGAGATTATTTAGGGATTACCTGGGATCACTTTTTATTTTTTTTATTTTTCGCTTTTAGTTTTAAAACATGTTTGTTTAGTGAATTTCATTCGTGTTTTTAAATTTTATTTTGAAAAAATACATTATCTAGTTTTTAAGTACGCTTAAAATTTGTCTCTTTAAGGATTAAAACCTTCAGAGGTATTATGACTTTCACTGTTCGTAGAATCAGCATTTTGAAAATTGAAACAACTCTTTATGTATTGATACTCTTTGCTGTCTTGGTTCTTTATCCGTTAAAATGTTACTTTTTAGTTGATGATGATGTGGTTCAATCCTGTCCCAGAAGGAAATAGAAGATCATTATAATCTTATGTTGTTCCTAATTAANTGCTGTCTTGGGTCTTTATCCGTTAAAATGTTACTTTTTAGTTAATGATGATGTGGTTCAATCCTGTGCCAGAAGGACATAGAAGATCATTATAATCTTATGTTGTTCCTAATTAAAGGTGTTTACTTCTGCATTAACTGACAATGAATAAAGAGAACTGCAATAAACCTCATCTCAATGTGCATTAACTAACAAAGTGTTAATGGATTGTTCAACAATGAAGTAAATGCAAAAATAATGATGACTTATATTCCTGTAAACATACCCCTTTGTTTTATACCATGAAGATTTTTTTCATTCCTTGACATTTTTTTTTTTGACATACAGTAAAACTTTTCTGACGTTCAACATTTCTCTAAGTGGCCGTTCGAGATCACTATTGCTTTTTATTATTCTATTTTTTGTTTTCATTTTGTTTTGTTGACGTTTGATTTGAAACGTTTGACTATTTGATAAAGTGCAATTGTTTTTAAAAATACTCAACACCTAAAAGTTATTTTGAGTGTTTTCAAAAATATGTTAATTTGCTTTTAGAAATAAAATATAAAAATACGTAAAAAACATTAAACAAACATATTTTTGAAAAAAAAAGTAAAGACAAAAACAAGAACACATATAAAAATGGTCTCAAACAAGCTCTGAGCTTATTTGACTCGGATTCATTGTTCCGAGAATTAAGTCAATTGGATTTTGTAGAATCTTCTTTTGGATCAAGAGAGCTTGCAGCAACTAAAACCTAACACTAATAACCATAAAAAATTCTTGTTGCTCAAATCACATATAATTAGTGGCAATGCAGTGAAATAATACAAGTCAAATCAAAACACGAGTTTAGTCCTCTATATTTAATTATATTGAATTTTATGCGCTAATTGCATTATGCTCATTTGATTAATTATTTGAGTTTATTTCGCTACTCAAAGTATTGGTCAATTGGATTTTTTAGAATATTATTGTGAATTAAGTGATACTGTAACAACAAACACCAAACTACAAACGCACATACACAGTTCATGCTGCTCATTCCTCATATAAGTAGATGCAATACAAAAAGAGAAATAAAAACCAAATTCTAGTTTGTGTGGAGTCATTGCACTATTATAAATTTAGAATGTGGTGTACAAGATAATGTCAAATTGGCCAATTTCACCATCCAAAAAATGTTAATTAGACAAAATTTCATCTCATTTAATGAAAATGAGGAATTCATAATTTCTTCTAAATTGCTTATTCAATAACCGGCCAATTAGAACTTCTGTGAGAAATTTAGATTATATGAAATATACTTCAATCAAGATTCATGTCATAATCAGAAACCCCAATTATATGCTATTTAACCAATTCCATTTAAACATGTAATCAATCACAACATATGTATATAAGTGTTTATTGGTACAAGATGGTATACTATAAGTTATTGAAGAATATTTGCACTACTCTCCAAGAATCTGCATCCTCTAATTACATGCCTCAGTGTTCCCATTTATAATGATAAAAAAAATTAGAGTCAATAGTCTCCCAAATCCAAAGGATTAAATTTTGGTATTAACTGTAATATTAGAAATATAATCATTACTTACCACAAATCCTTAAATCTATTATAGTATCAGTGCCAAAATTCATGGTTTTCAAACACAGCGCCAGTTCTATAAGTTTCTAAAAATCTAATTCTGATCTGGATCAATTAGCTACAAGGGATAGCATAAATTTTAAAGTTTTTCATCAAAGAAATAGAGAGCCAAATGTTGCAAATACGGAGAGCCAACAAACCAACAGTGAACGCACGCTACAGGAATTAAGCAAATTTGCATCGTCCAAATCATATGTAAATCGAAGACAAATCCGACGATATTTTAGGTTTATCATCGGATTTGCATCCGATTTACGTCCAATTTTTTTCGCGGGTAAATCAGGGTCGGTTATGTCAATTCCGTAAATTTTGAGTCGAAATATTCAGACGCAAATAATTTTCGTTATATTAGCGTCAGATTTGTTTAGTCTACATATGTGACATTTGCTTTTGAAAATATCGGACGATAAAGAATATCGTCAGATTACCGTCGAATTTACGACATATAATATTGATAAACCACAAAATATGATTGTCAATTTAGCGTTAAATTGTTTGATGCAAAATAGACACAAATTCAACGCGAACTTATCAAAAAAAAAATTCAAAAGTTCAATTACAATTCCACAACCTGCATACAACATATAATTCACGTCATATACCACATTATATCCAGCCATATCACAAATTAAAGCTCTAAAACATATGAATAATAAAAAAGAAGTTATTGTCACAAATCATTCCAAATAAGAATTATAACGTTAGTGAAAATTTCCACAATACATGTTCAAAATAATACTTACAAATAAAATAAAACATAAAAATAAACTACTCGTGATCACAACCTGCATACAACATATAATTCACGTTATATACCACATTATATCCAACCATATCACAAATTAAAGCTCTAAAACATATGAATAATAAAAAAGAAGTTACTGTCACAAATCATTCCAAATAAGAATTATAACGTTAGTGAAAAATTCCACAATACATGTTCAAAATAATACTTACAAATAAAATAAAACATAAAAATAAACTACTCGTGATCTCCCTCGTCCCCCTCCCCCTCCTCCACCTCTATGGATGTCAATGTTTGCTTGCGCCGGCGATCTGCTAAACTCTCCGTCATACGCGCTATAAAGTTCTTGACCTATGTTGGACTCCTACTATTTGCTAGCGCAACTAGCGAATCTCTTTATTCATTACAGCCACCTGGTTGACAAGAGCCTCTTGGTCTGGTTGTGAGGTGTTCGAGGAACTCAATAAGGGGCCACGGGAAAGCTTGAACTTGAAAGTCATGCCCTTCTCTCTAAGGCCATAAATCCTCCCATTCTCTTCCCTATCACCTGGGTCCAAAGCTTGTACTTGAACTACTTAGTGGTAGACTGACTATCACTGCTATTGACGGAAGTCCAAGCTTGAGTGGCCAAGTGCCTCTCCCGGAGCTGCTCGAACTCTTCATGCATAATTAAAACCAGTGCTTAATTGACACTTCAACAATTAGAGTCAAAATAAACTTTTAATTGATGGTTTTTAACTTACAACAACCAGCCTGGAATGCTCTAAAACTCACTACAAAACCCTCAGGCGCCAATGAGTGCGAACATGCAACTCCACAATTGAGGGAGCATGACTCAACTCCTTAGCCTGCGTAGCGTACAAATTGATTAGTGCTACAAAATTACTTCAAGGATTGAATTAATTTTTAAAGATTTAAAAGAATCTTATCAGCCTCCTGTAGTGCTCCGTATGAGAAACTGATTGCCAATATGGAGTGCAGCTCCCCTGACTCGATTCGTCGCCCATTTCGCCCGATTTGTCTGCCTTTTCTCATAATCAGGAGAGCCCCAAGCTGCAGTCAACTGACCCCAAAGCTTTTCGCCGATTCAGGCAGGTCGCTCGCCCCTCAGGCGGGTTATTGTGAGCATGTCTCTAATGCGATGTCTGCCCTGAATCTCAAAGATTCGACGCATATGATGGTGTTGCTATGGGAGCCAGTAAAGGACCTCTGCAACGTAAACAATAATCTCTGTGTCAGTATAAAAAATTAAATTAAATTTACAAATCTGATTCAAATTACATGATCATACATCGGACTCCTTGAATTATAAGTTCCGAGTGGATTTGCTTCGATGAGGGATAGGGCTGATCGTACCTGCTTTTAATAATCTTTGTGATGCAGGTGACAGACATCCAGTAGGGAATGAATTGTTTAAGAACGAAACTAGTTACAAAAAAACATACAACATGAAGAATAAAGATAATACAATGTTAAAAATAACTTACAATTCGCCCTCTAGCTCTAAATATACCATCGGGTGGCTAGAAGTCGACAGACCAAGCTCAAGTGGTGTGCCAATAGCAGGTGTGGGAGTAGTTGCAGAAGCAACAAACGTCACAGAAGACAGGGCTGCAGCGGGCGCGAGACCAGATGTCACAGGAGGGGTGGCAGCAGCGGGTGCAGGAGCTTGTGCCATGGGAGGGGTGGCAGTAGTGGGTGCGGGAGCAGATGCCACAGGAGATGCATCAACAACGACAGGTGGGGGAGCAGTAGTGGAGGCAGTGGCAGAAGTAGAAGACCTTTTCTTCCTGTTACAGTAGGTGATCTATAGTGTCCCCAGAACACTGGGTCTCTGAGACGGCTAACCACTTGTACCACCTTGCGGTCATCTGCAAATAAATGAATTATATTAATAAGATTAGTACTGCTAGGAAAAATAATCTTAAGAAGAAATAAACGGTTTAGTAAATGTAAGACACAAGTAGCAACTGCCTTAAAGCCAGAAAAGTGAGAATAAAGAGCTTTGCCTCAATACAACAAATGTAAAAGACAAAAGGTAGCAGTAGTAACCACTAATCTAAAGTTTCATCAGAGGAACTCGTCGAAGACGAACCTAAAATTTCTTCTTCGTTCTTATCATCTTCTTCATCAATACCATGAACAATCTTTTCAAAACTTTCCGTGGTATCTGCTCCCCCCATAGCGGTACCTGCGTATGTGTATGAAAATAGACATGACTCCCTGCAGAAGAACGCCCTAACACATCACCATACATATGCAACATGCAGTCACATCACAAGCATAATGCAAAAAAAAGATATCTGGCTAGGGCAACCAATCCAGCAGAGAACAATAGCCAGATATCAAAAAGACTACCTAGCACCCTAAATCCTAGCCTAACACACTATCTAACGAAAATTGCATCAACCTAGTATCTAAGTGGGGTAAGTTTTGGTATGATATGACTTTGACGGGGTCACTTTACTGGCCCCATCCTAAGGATCAAAAAAAAAATCTAAAGAGTGTCACAAAAGGGAATGACACTAGTTAGATTCATTTATTCTTAGCACAGTCATACTCATGTCAGTCAATATGACTCAACTTGCATTGCTCATTGGGATTGACCCAGCAAGCAATGCTCGTTAAGGCATCGCGACCAAAACGGTAGTCACTCTCCTAACGGGTCTGACTCGCTATCCATGCAAACATAAATGTAAATGCTAATGCAGACAAATCAAAACATATAAATAGTGATAAAGAGTATGTCATGAAGACAGTAACTCGTAGAAATGGGCATACCGTAGCTGTAGTGGCCCCAAAAAGATTGGCATGCCGTGGTGGCAGCGGCCCTATGAGGTATGCCGATAAGTCAATAAAACAAAGGTGGACATACCATGGTGGTAGTGACCCTAAGAAGATGGGCATGCCGTAGCGGTAGGGGCCCGAAAAGGGGGTATGCCGGTAAGGCAGTGACCCGAAGGTGGGCATGCCGTAGCGGCAGATGCCAGATGGTATACCGACAAGACAGTGACCCAGAAGAATGCAACTCAAGTAAACAATATCGATCATGATCATGCAAACATACAGATGCAAGACGAGATGCAATAATATATTCATGCATATGCGCTAGAACATACAAAAATGCAAACACACATGCAACACAATATAGTGGTGCAGATAATTGGTCGACTAGGTTGAGTAATCCAATCAAACCAAAGTGTCGTATCAACCGACTCGGGGAAGCCGATTGAAATGAAATGAAGTGCTCACCGGGCCAGAGCGGCCGGACGTAGTGAAGTGAAATGCTTGCCAGGCCGGGGCGACCGAACGAAGCGAGGTGAGGTGCTCGTCGGGCCGGGATGACCGAACGAAGCGAAGTGAGGTGCTCGTCGGACTGGTGCGGCCGATCAGAGCGAAGTAAAATGCTCGTCGGATCGGGACGACCAAACGAAGCGAAGTGAAATGCTCGTCGGGCCGAGGCGGCAGGAAGAGGTGAAGTGTAATGCTCGTCGGGCCGGGATGGCTAGACGGAGCGAAGTGAGGTGCTCGTCGGGCCGGGGAGACTGAACGAAGCGAAGTGAGGTGCTCGTCGGGCCAGGGTAGCAGGACGAGGTGAAGTGTAATGCTCGTCGGGCTGGGACGGCTTGATGGAGCAAAGTGAGGTGCACGCCGGGCCGGGGCGACCGAACGAAGTGAAGTGAGGTGCTCGTCGAGCCGTGGCGGCCAATCGGAGCGAAGTGAGTTGCTCGTCGGGCCGGGACGTCAGGACGAGGTGAAGTGTAATGCTCGTCGGGCCGGGACGGCAGGACGAGGTGAAGTGTAATGCTCGTCGGGCTGGGATGGCGAGACGGAGCGAAGTGAGGTGCTCGTCGGACCAGGGCGACCGAACGAAGCGAAGTGAAGTGAGGTGACATGCAAACTGCAACATGGAAACATAAACATGTGATAAGGAGACATTCTTGTGCTAACGACCTTACCGGGGAACCTAAGGTCAATATATAAAAAGATGATAATTGCTGCCTTTGCTTTGGTGAGGCAAGTAAAAGAACTTCTCCTTGGATCTCTAAAGGGGGGAAGTTCTCCATCTCGTCATAAAATAGGCTAGTGACAGCACTCTTCCCGATGTCACGACGCCTCCGAGCTTTGCAAAATGAGCTAATGACTCGCATTTTCTCATTTTGCAAAGATCTATTTTTCGATTTTTCTAAAAGATCGGGACTACCAAAGCAAAGGAGAGCGAAGGGAGCTCCAACCTCTAGGATTTTTGTGCTACGGCTAACAGTCAAATATGATTCACTCGGCTATCGTAGGAAAATTAGTTGCGCGAGGGGATCCTATTCTATAAGTCACCTCTAAGAAAACAATCGATCCATCACATAGGCGTGCCGTCGCGCTAGCTTACGCCGGCGCACACACCCCGTGTGGGCGATCGAACCCACACGCATATCACATCTACAATCTAAGGCCGGCTAGGGAGTAAAATACGAAGGGGAAGAAGAGTTATACCTTTGCGTAGTTTGCACGAGGCCTAAATAAGTCCGACGGGAACTTGCACGTAAAAATGGGAGTCCTTCGTATCCTCCCGAAAGATGTTGACGTTCGTTGTCCGGCGATGTGACAAATGCTAATTTATCGGCGGTGAATGCTGAAAGCGGAGGAGGCGTTGGAGAAAGCCCCAAAAAATTGAAGCATTTCTTCACCGTTTTGGTCTGGCGAAAAATATAACACCGGCAAGGCAGAAGCCGGCGAGATGAAGGAAGACCGTCGAGGTTGGCGGGGTTGACCGAGAAACAAAAAAAAAGAAGAAGAAGAAATAGAAGCGGGAGAAGAAGAAGAGGAATAAGAAATAAGAGAAGAAAAAATAAAAGAAGAAGAAGAAGAAGAAGAAGAAGAAGAAGAAGAAATAGAAGCATGAGAAAAAGAAGAGGAAGAAGAAATAGGAGGAGAAGAAGAAGAAGAAGAAGAAGAAGAAGAAACAGGAGATGGAGAAGCCGGAGAAGAAGAAGAGGAAGGTGACCAGTGCCGGTGACTGAGGAGAATGGCTTAACGGATCGATCCGGAGGAGGTCTTTTTCGCGAAAAATGGAGGGAGTAGTTACGCGAGTGCCAATCGAAGCCCCCTACCTTTCTTGCGAACGAGAGTTTTGGAGAGGGAGAGAGGCGCGATCCTTAGGGGAAGAGTCCGCTGTGAGGAGATGCGAAGGGAAGGATAAGAGGGAAATTTTTCTTTTTTTTTCTTTTTAGAGAGAGAGGGATTCAAAGATTATTATTATTATTATTCTTTTTTTTTGGGAGAGAGAGAATAGAGGAGAGAGGGAGGAGAGAGGAGGGAGGGAGGAGAGTTACACAACTTTTTTTTAAAAAGGAAAATCTTTTCTTTTTTTAATAGTAATAATAATAATAATAATAATAATAATAATAATAATAATAATATTATTATTATTATTATCTCTTCGCATCCTTTTTGCCGAACTCGCCATTGTAGCGAAATAAACTTCTTGTCTAGGTAAATTCGACGTTCCGAACGCGATCGCACTGTCTGTTTCATCGTTTGTGGTCGTTTAGACTACTTATTTTAGCAATCGGGACGAAAATAAAAATTCACGCATTTTTAGCCCGCACGCGAAACTGTGGTCCAAAGAGCGTCCGTCCTAAGTGGAATCGACATTTCAGACTCACTCGCGTGGTCGGTTTCGTCGTTCGAGGTTGTTCAGACCACTTTTTCAACAAACGAGTAAAAAATGATAATTTGCGTATTTTTAACTCGTATTTGAACTGTTAACGACATGGACTCCCTCCTTAGGTAATATCGACGTCTCGGACACACATAACATAAAAAATTGATGCCAACAGTATGCTCTAGCACAGACATTTTATTGATTGTGTTGCCCTGAATACGAAAATCTGACATACCTTCCTTTTAGTGAATTAGTTCTATAATATTTTGCAGCTCTAATAGTTTTCCTTGGTTCATTATTTATATCCAGCAAATCAATTTTATTTCTTACTCTACCAGGGTATTGAATGTTATAGACCTGTGTAGCTTGGCATGCAAAAACAAATGAATCAAACTTTGCAAATCGTTTGTTCAATTTGACTTCAATGATATCATAAGGCATAAGTGTTTGTGTTCCTCAATTTGGAACATGATCAAATCATTGACAGTTGAACAAGCATACAATGTAGCTGGCTTTACCTGGATATTGCACTTGAATGAATTCGTTAAGTACGCCGTAATAGCTAATCTAGCTGTGTGTGTGTGTGTGTGTGTTTCCTTTAACAGTGACACCACAAGTTACGTATCTTCTTCCCTTCACACTGAGAACATATGGAATCTATACTCATTTACTTCAAGTATTTGTCATATAGTAACACTACGATTAAACCCTCTTACAAGATTTAGTAATATCTGATTTGTGATTCCGTTGGTTGTATTGTGAACCTATAACAAATTGAGGGGTACCATTTGTGTAACTCTAAATATGACGATTACATTATACACATGTGATTAGAAGAGTAAATTTTACTTACATATAATTTGAGCCATGTTGGAAATTCTATTTAGATTTTCCTACTTATCAGAGACTCATCTTTCATGTCCAAGCTGTAGATAAATATTATGCTCACAATTTTGTTATTTGTCTTTTCAAATTGGTTAATACATAACTAACATTCTCAATAATAAATGACAATATATATTGAGTTTGGGGACCATTAATCTTAATGTATAAATGGGTGGATTTTGTCGCTGTTCATTAGGACGTACAATGCAGCTGATCGAATCTCTTTATTGCTTAGATACCGTGTAGTATGCTTCTCTGATGACTCGCCTGTTATTTGATATATAGATAATTTTGGTTGTGAAGGCATGCCACCTGCAATATGAACTCTTTGATGATCTTGTTTAAAATAATATGAGCAGAAAGTTATCATCTCCTGCAACTGATAATAGCTATGCTTCGCAGATGGATCCCTCAGGATGTGCTTTACTTTTAACCTTTTTTTTATTTTATTTAAAAATCAACAGCACAAATATTTTATATTGAATATTATGGTTGTTTAGTGTGTAATAAAATGCTACATGCAATGTATGCATCAGGAAGACATACCTCTCGAAGGGATGCATCTATCTGTACAACATTGAACCCCCATGTATAGCCTTCTTAACATAGATGTATAGGTAGATCTCTATAGAGTCAAAGAAACTAAGAAGAAATATCTGCTCAAACTTACATAATAATAGGGGAATACTCACATCAAGATGTCTTAACGAGTCAACATTCAGTGATCCTGCTTACAACTCAGTGAAGAATATACTGACTTCGATCAAGGGATCACGCACCAGCTTCGGCAGTGCATTAAATGCAATAGGTAATAAATATTGCAAAAATATATTACACTCGTGACTTTTTATGCCAAATACTTTAACGACTCAAATTTGAAACACAACCACTGAGAAATTTCAAAGAAATTACCCACTTAAAAATTGTTCTCTGTTTATCTATTTTAAGACATTATGTAGCTTTGAGCTTTATTAATTTATCTTTATTTGTCTCTTGAAGTTCTAAAGCCCTTTTGCAACACTCTTTAAAGTTCATTCTAGCTTTCAAATTATCTTTTCTCTTAACCTTGATACCCATAATAGTGTTGAATGTTATAAAAAAAAAATTTTCTCAATGTATATAACATCAAGTTTATGTTTAATCAGATTAGTCTTTCAGTATGGAAAATGTCAGAATATGTCGCGCTTAGTCGTGTGACACCAAAATCAGGAAGACGAGTTGAAGCTAACTTTGGTCTCTCAACGAACTTTGATACTTCACCGATCATTTGTAATATTTCAACTCTAGTAATCCTCAGGAGTGGACTTGATCCCTCAACTCTGTTTTTGAAGAATACATCTTTATTCACTCTAAATGAGTGATTGCGGTGAAGTTATCTTCTATGGCAGTCAAACCAATTGTTTTTCTTTCCATGTTTCAGAGTAAATGCCTTCGACATATCCATGTAGTAAGGACAAGCCAAATTCTGAGTTGTGCCCCAATCAGCTGGCATCTCATAGGCCGGGAAGTCACTAATTGTCCACATAAAAGCCGCTCTTAATTGAAAATTCTGTTTCGTAGTGATGTCATGCATAAGCACACTCATCTCTCATAACATTTGAAGCTTTTCAATCAAAGGTTATAAGTACACATCGATTTTCCCTTTTGGACTATGTAGACCTGGTATGATCGACATTAGAAATAAGAATAACACGGTCATGCATATATTGAAGGGCAAATTGTACTGCGTAATGATCACTGAGCAGCATGAGTACGAGATTGCAGCGTGACCGTATGAGGTGAAGCCATCTACACATAACCCAAGTCTAACATTGCAGGTTTCAGTTGCAAAGTCTGGGTAAGTACGATCAAAATGTCGCCAGGTCTCACCATGTGATGAATGAGTTATCGAGTTAGGATCAACGAATCTAGTAATGTGCAAAGTCGTATGTGGGGTTGTACCCATGGAAGCGAACAATCACTAAAGTCGAGGTATGAAAGTAAAATAAAAGAGGCTTGTAGGTGTATTTTTTTAATTTTTACTCTTTCGAACCCCTTTGTTTAAATCTATTCACACCATAAAATCGGCAAGTAATCTCTCAACTGCATCGACCTTGTAATATATCATGCAGTCATTAACACAACAATCAATTTTTTGACATTGTATTGAAACCAACTTTTTAATTTTGTAAAAGTCATCTGACACTAAATTCCCTGCATGGTTCGTGTCTTTCAATGATGTTGATACATGATTGAATGCTTCTTTGGGCATATTAAGAGTAGATTGACTGATCAACATTCTCAGCGTCACTAATAACTCTGTATGTGTTGTGCAACCATCCCATAAAGGTTGTTGTGCAACGTTCAACATGCCATAGAACTGTTGCGATTCGTTGTTTGGTGTTTCAGGTTCTTGTTGACTTCTCTCAACAAATTGAGCTTTTTGAGCATCATGAATCATTTTTTATGTGCCATGATCAAATTCTCTGCGAGAGGAGCATAACTTATCGAGATACTTTCTTGCTTGAACTGAACTTTAGGTTCTTGCTCACCATGTGAAGTCCAATAAAAACAATTAGATTTCAATTCCTTGCGGTAAAGATCCAACTTAACTTCGTTGGGTGGCAGAAACACCTGATTTTTGCGCTTTGCACAAGGACATCGAAACTTACCCTCCGAACGATAGATGGGCAGTTGTGATGCCACCTGCACGATTTCCTCAAGTTTATTCAAGAATTCATCTGTGAGTCATTTTCATCCTGGATATAATCTGTTATACATCCAAACTCTTAAATTATGAATATTCATCTGCAACATAAATGTAACTTTACAAATCAATGCAGCTATTAGGGAAAGTAAAAATTAGTCGATATTTACAGTAAAAAGTCGACACTATTTGGTCAACCATATTTATGACACATTTTTGAAGTGATTTATTCTTTAAACAATAGACTTAATGCATTCCTCCACTTCAAACAACCAACTTGAATTCTACTAATAAAATTCACATATATATCACCGTCACTTTGAACAAGACCTGATGCCTCCTCTACTTCAACCAACCAACTTGAATTCTACCAATAACATCCCATTTACATCACCATCACTTAGAACATTTGACCCGATCGATGCATTCCTTTAATTCAACCAACCAACTTAAATTCTACTAATAACATTCCCATCATTTTGAACAGTAGGCTCGATCGATGCATTTCTCCACTTCAACCAACCAACGTTAATTCTGGTAGTAACATCCCCTTCTTATCACCATCAATTCGAACAAGACCCGATGCATATATTGCTTCACTTCAACCAACCAACTTAAATTCTACTAATAAGTAAATGCATACCACTTAATACTTGTGTGTATACATAGCTAACACCTAAGGTTCAATTTTTATGAAGATTTCATACATACCACTCAATTTTTATTTATATGCATGCCTAACCAATAAACTTCAATTTTTTTGAAGATATTCAAACAGACCACTAAATTCTTATGTATATACATACCTAACACCTAAACTTAAATTTTTTTCATACATACCACATTACCTATCCATGAATATTTTCATACATACCACTCAATTCTTATATACATACATAGCTAACACCTAAACTTCAAAATTTACATGCACACTACATTACCTAAGCACTTGGATAACACATATACGTAACACGTGAACATTATCTATGAAAGACTTCCTCAATGTTTTTACCTTCCTCAATTAAAATGAAAGAATTGTGAAAATAGATTTACCTTCCTCAATGTTTTTTGATTGGAGCGGAGCAGAAAGATGGGAAATACGGGAGTTTCGATGGTCTCTGCAAGCCACGTACCGTCATTGCCTTCCTCGCTAGCTCTAATGGCGACTGTATTGCGAAGCTTCGTTGACGAAGGCGATGGTTTTCAACAAAACTGAGAGGGAGAGGGAGGATAGCGAGGCCTTTGAGAACGGAGGCGCGAGGGTTCCAGGAAAATAAAGAGGCTCAGAAAAGAAAAATAAGGTTAGACACACGGGATTTGTAGTTTTGGTCATTTGTATCCGAAATTTTTTACGCAATTAAGTAATGCGGAAGACTTGTTATTTGCGTCGGATTTTTCGTCATCTTTGCATCTAATGTAGTTTGTCAATTTTAAATAATATTTTTGAGTCACTTTATTCGACACAAATTCGATGTAAACTCCGTCGCAACTTTGCTTGAAGTTTCGTTGTTTTCAGAATACTTTTTGCGTCGAATTATTGGACACAAATTTGATTAAAAAATTGGCGCAAATAGCAATTTTTTTTTTCACCGCAAATCTGACGCTAATATTTGCGTCAGAAATTCAGACACAAATATCAGACGCTAGTTTCAACATCTCCTGTAATGTCAATCAAATATGCACATATATTAGAAAACAAAAAATATTCTTTGTATGGATCATCATCCTAGCATGATTTTTAATAACCAAGACAAATGAAAAAAAAAAAGAGTAGTTTACTCTTCCTAATGCGCGCACACACACATTGTTTTTTCATGAAGTATACAATATGATGCTTGCATGCTAAATTAGAATTAGTGCTCCGGTACCATACTACTTTTAGAGAAAATTGAAGTTGTATTTATTTATGTTTTTCTTCTACTTGATACAGGATAATAGGACTGTTTTATAATTTTAGGGCCAAAAGCAGCCCTTGATTACTAATAAACTTCCTAAATACTTAAGGCAGAAGGATGAAACAAATAAAGGAGGAGAGATTTGAACTAGTTTTTCAAAATCTCTCCTTATTAGAACCATAAAGACTTTCCTATGAAGGGATTTTTTTTTTTAATGCTTCCATATACATGCATGGGCTAGGTCAAGTGTTCACTCTTTAAAATTATCCATGATAGTCATATATAGATGTTTCATGTCAATGTATAAAATATATTTAATATTCATTATTAGTAGCGAAAATAATATCATTATTTTAAATTACTTTTGGAACTAAATATGTAGAACATTTCAGTAAAGTGGTGGACATAAATTCGCACACTTTGGACTATGAGAAGAATTCAAGGCATTCGTACTTAGTTCACGAAGGTCAATTCGATTTCATTGAGGATTGAACTAATACGATGACTTCATGATATTTTCTATTTATTGGCATTTGTCCCAATGAATTGTATAGCTCTATCTAACCCAATCTTTTTTGCATTTATTTTTTTCAAAATTTTTGTAGGAACACTTTCGTGATTTAAATTTATCATTATCTAATTACTTGCATTAAATTTTATATCTCTTGTTCAAATCAGTATTAGATTTATAATTTTCATGATCATCAACTTAATTTTCTGAGGTTATCTCCATACAAATCATGCATATGCCATGCAAATGTTTATTCAAATTCATTTGGTTTAGTCTTTTTTAAAAGTACTGCTATTTCTTTCACATTTTTTTAATGCACACCAAATTAATTATAATGACACTCGATCACTTGCCTTCTCATGATCCATAAAAAATATGGCTTTGCATTTATTGATTTGGATTATTTGGTTTAGAAATCAGCTAAGTAATCTATTTTTGTTGTTCACAAATGTCAAACCGACCTTTTTTTTTTTTCAAATAAAACGAAATAAAATTGAATTTAGTTTGGTCAGTTCAGCTCAGCTTTTAATAAACCAAAATTTATTTAACGTTAACAATTTGTCTAGTTATCTTCAACTTAAATTACATATATTATAAAAATATCAAGTAATCTTTGTCAAAATTTATAAATTTGGCATGAGGAATAAATTACTTCCACAATAATTTTTATGTAATTTGTTTACGGAGCTTTGTTGATTTGATACTTGAAAAAAATTATTATTATTCAGTTTTTAATTTCATCTGTTTTACGAAAGTAAAATACCGAAGAAGTTAAAATTATTGACAATAATCAACTCAATACTTAACTGAACCAAATTAACTCAGATCAGTTTGGTTGTATATTTTTTTTATATCCAAAAATATACATCCCTTATAAAAACTACATAAGTTCTTTACTTTGTTCTTTAGATTTTTTTCGTTAATTGCCTTAGCAAAAAAGTCATTTTCACAAGTGAATCTGTGGCATAAATTTAAATTGTCTCTCCAATTTTGACTTGACTTTTGTAAGTTCATATTCTATGATTCTCCTATAACTTTAATATATACTCATAAGTTTGATTCCCTTATGCCTATCATAAGTGAAACATCCCCGTATTCTTGAATATTAGTATTTAAACGTGTTTCCTTGAAATATTTGGCATCCCGTTGGTTTTTAAGATTTTATTGGAAAAATATGTTAATCATGCTCATTCAATATCTCCTATAATTTCCAAATCCAACATAAATTTTTGGTGTAATCATGGAGTCATATGAACTTCACCTTTTGTAGTCAAGATAAATGTATTTAGTAATTTAATTTTTATGCTCTTCAGAAAGATTGAATCATTAAGCTTCTCATACAATAATTTCTCAAAACAACTAATTTCTTGTGTTCATCTATTAATACTAGCATGTCTAATTGATTAAAAAAGGAAATGTATCTCCAATTTCTTGTTTTAGCTATTTTATTTATTGCTTTTCCTCCTTTCATAATAAATCATTAAAATTATAGCTTTTGTTTTTCATATTGTCTTGTTTGCAAGGCTTCTTGCTTGTGATTATTGTAAGCTTTAGTAGTAATTTTTCCAACTTTAGAAAAATTGAATTTCCTTAACAATCTATTATACCTCCTTACTCACCACCAGATCATCTTATTCATTTTTAGGCTAACTTTTATGCCANTTTTTTTCACGGGTCAACCTACAAGGTAGAGCAAGTTGATTGAGATGGAAATAAGTAGAGGGATATAAATTTGAGCTGCAATCGGTGAATAGGACTATAAATGAACCAACGCACTCGATAAACAACTCGAACTTGGCTCGATTAAGACTCGATCTTGTTCGTTCAAATTAGTAAATAACAAACTCGAATAATTTTTATAAGCTCGGAACTTAAGTGAACTAAACATGAACAATAGTCAAATTTGTTCATTTATGTGCACAAACAAACTCGTTTGTTGTTCAACAATTAACTCATTAAATATTGGATATTAAGTTCGATATAAACTTGTTTCATATATGATAATTAACTATAATTTGTTTAATTATATATTTAGTAGTAATATTTTATTATATCAATAATATTTTTTGATTAATTTTTAATTATATATTTATTTTTTTAAATTTTGGTGTTAGATATGAAACTATATAAGATTTATCTGAAATATATGAAATGCTCATCAAAATTAACTTTAAAACTCGTCAAACCTCACATTCACTCTGGCCTCTCACAGTTTTGTGTCTCCCGGTTTCATCCAAAACATATGAAACCTTGAGTTGCTATGGCATGCAAGCATCGAAAACAATGAAGGGATCGCAGTGTTAAAGGATCTTTGAAACTCCAATCTCTTGTATATCTCACATTTTCATTCTGCTCATAAGTTATACACAATTTAAAATTGGCGTTGAGAAAGTGCAGTGCAATCATTGTAAATTATATATGATTAAAAATAATGATGTGCAACAACTCAATATAAAATATATCTACAAATTTATCCAAAAAGTTAGGAAAATGACAAGTGCATATCACTATGAGAAAACTAACATCTACATCTGAATGTGGGAGTTGGGTGCAAACTTGGAATATGAGTATGATAATGCTAAAATATGAGACATTTTATCCTATATAATCAAAGTTCATGAGTTACCTTCCATTTTTACAGGGTTTATAATCAATAAATTAGTTGAGGCGATTAGATTTGTAACATTATTTATTGAATTTTTTATATGAAAATCTAAATATTAGTTTAAATTTTTAGCTTGTTTAAATACTCGTTAAACTGTTATAAATGAATCAAGTAAAAATCAAGTTCAAATATTGAAAAATTTAAATAAGTCAATTTTGAACACAAGTCTAAACTCTTAGAAAGTGAAATACACGTTTCATGCATGGGTTTAAAACGTCAAATTGCTATATATATGTAAATATGAAAGTTTAGATGTGAGTTATTTAAACTCATAAGAATTGTGTGTTGCATTTGTAAATTTCCCTTTATTTTATTAGCAATAATTCCTCCTGTTCATAGCATAGTAACCTCATATACAGGGAGTCAAGCTCATTAGATCTAGAAAGAATTCAGAAGGAGCTTTATATGTTGAAATTTCTATCATTCGAACTATATAACGTTGTAGGGCTATTTTCTCCCATTAAGTCATTATGCGCCTTATATTGACTCAACAATAAGAATATGGTTCTGTAGGTGACTGGTTATTTCGAGCATAACATGTGAACTTTTAACTAACTTAAAAGTAGCCATGGTTGCAAGGAACATNGTTTTTTCACGGGTCAATTTACAAGTAAAAGTAGAAAGATGGAAATAAGTAGAGGGATATAAATTTGAGCTGCAATCGGTGAATAGGACTATAAATGAACCAACGCACTCGATAAACAACTCGAACTTGGCTCGATTAAGACTCGATCTTGTTCGTTCAAATTAGTAAATAACAAACTCGAACAATTTTTATAAGCTCGGACCTTAAGTGAACTAAACATGAACAATAGTCGAATTTGTTCATTTATGTTCACAAACAAACTCGTTTGTTGTTCAACAATTAACTCATTAAATATTGGATATTAAGTTCGATATAAACTTGTTGCATATATGATAATTAACTATAATTTGTTTAATTATAGATTTAGTAGTAATATTTTATTATACCAATAAATTTTTTTGATTAATTTTTAATTATATATTTATTTTATTAAATTTTTGTGTTAGATATGAAAATATATAAGATTTATCTGAAATATATGAAATGCTCATCAAAATTAACTTTAAAACTCGTCAAACCTCACATTCTCTCTGGCCTCTCACAGTTTTGTGTCTCCCGGTTTCATCCAAAACATATGAAACCTTGAGTTGCTATGGCATGCAAGCATTGAAAACAATGAAGGGATCGCAATGTTAAAGGATCTTTGAAACTCCAATCTCTTGTATATCTCACATTTTCGTTCTGCTCATAAGTTATACACAATTTAAAATTGACGTTGAGAAAGGGCAGTGCAATCATTGTAAATTATATATGATTAAAAATAATGATGTGCAACAACTCAATATAAAATATATCTACAAATTTATCCAAAAAGTTAGGAAAATGACAAGTGCATATCACTATGAGAAAACTAACATCTACATCTGAATGTGGGAGTTGGGTGCAAACTTGGAATATGAGTATGATAATGCTAAAATATGAGACATTTTATCCTATATAATCAAAGTTCATGAGTTACCTTCCATTTTTACAGGGTTTATAATCAATAAATTAGTTGAGGCGATTAGATTTGTAACATTATTTATTGAATTTTTTATATGAAAATCTAAATATTAGTTTAAATTTTTGGCTTGTTTAAACACTCGTTCAACTGTTATAAATGAATTTGGTATAAATCAAGTTCAAATATTCAAACATTTAAATAAGTCAATTTTGAACACAAGTCTAAACTTCTAGAAAGTGAAATACACGTTTCATGCATGGGTTTAAAACATCAAATTGCTATATATATGTAAATATGAAAGTTTAGATGTGAGTTATTTAAACTCATAAGAATTGTGTGTTGCATGTGTAAATTTCCCTTTATTTTATTAGCAATAATTTCCCCTGTTCACAGCATAGTAACCTCATATATGGGAAGTCAAGCTCATTAGATCTAGAAAGAATTCAGAAGGAGCTTTATATGTTGAAATTTCTATCATTCGAACTATATAACTTTGTAGGGTTATTTTCTCCCATTTAGTCATTATGTGCCTTATATTGACTCAACAATAAGAATATGGTTCTGTAAATGACTGGTTATTTCGAGCATAACATGTGAACTTTTAACTAACTTAAAGTAGCCATGGTTGCAAGGAACATGAGCTACATTTACTCATAATGGGCTTTAATTTGATTCAGTTGTAGGGTAAGTTAGGAACATGCCATATGATCACAATACAGACTCAGATTTAACTAGACTTTTGGTAAATTTAATCTCAAATGGCAACAATTGTTCGAAATTATCATGCAATTTAAACTCCATGTCATAAATTTTCGTGATTTCATGCAAAGAGCTAATTTTTAGCATTCTATTGACTAACTTTTGAGAACTTAGATTGTACAACACAATAGTTTCTACCTTGACGCACCACAATTGAATCAACCACGATTAATTTTATACTAAATTGATTTTTTTTCTTTCATCTTATTTAATAAAATGCTACTCAAAAGTTTTTATGTTAACATATAGGCTCCTTTTATATCTGCAGTTATAATTATGTCATTCCCTGTAAATTAAACTATAATTAGTGGATCAGCTCCTGCTAAGTCTCATATAATAATATGAAATATTGACATCTCTGGCTCATGGCTTTTATGGCTATCATCATTACAGTAACATTGTGATCATTTTTCTGAGAAACTCATTAGTGNGTACAGCACAATAGTTTCTACTTTGACGCACCACAGTTGAATCAACCACGATTAATTTTATACTAAGTTAATTTTTTTTCTTTCATCTTATTTAATAAAATGCTACTCAAAAGTTTTTATGTTAACATATAGGCTCCTTTTATATCTGCAGTTATATTTATGCCATTCCCTGTAAATTAAACTACAATTAGTGGATCAGCTCCCACTAAGTCTCATATAATAATATGAAATATTGACATCTCTGGCTCATGACTTTTATGGCCATCATCATTACAGTAACATTGTGATCATTTTTCTGAGAAACTCATTAGTGCCTCAGGCTTGAATTCCATTGTCTTTAAATTGCAGAATATTGGAAGTGATCACTTGCCTCTAGCTTCTGAGTTTGTCTTCATCTCCAAATCCACACATCTGAAGTCTCAGGGCCAAGGAAAAAATAAGAAACCCCGGAAAGATTCCTCAAGTTAAACAGCTAATATTAGTNCAGTGCCTCAGGCTTGAATTCCATTGTCTTTAAATTGCAGAATATTGGAAGCGATCACTTGCCTCTAGCTTCTGAGTTTGTCTTCATCTCCAAATCCACACAGCTGAAGTCTCAGGGCCAAGGAAAAAATAAGAAACCCCGGAAAGATTCCTCAAGTTAAACAGCTAATATTTGTCCCACATATGTATGAAAAAGGGTAGGGAAGGGATTGAAAAAGCTCAGAATGTAGCCTCCCAACTCCAAGTCATTAGTTTAGATTATATGATTGTATGTTTTTCTCATTGTTTTAGTTAGATTTNTCTCATTGTTTTAGTTAGATTTCACTTATTGTTTCTTAAAGGGCAAATTTAGTTGAAATTTTATTTTTGTATCTTTTAAATTACCTGTATTGTGATTGTAACTTAGGGCTCTAGCCATTAAGGGTTCTATTTGATTTGCCTTCTCTTTCTTTATGCATGCTAGAAGAATTTAGGGAAGGTTACTTACATTCCACAATTTTGTATTTACATATCTAGCACCTAAACTTTCATATTTACCTACATAATTCTTGATTCTNAGTCCCACATATGTATGAAAAAGGGTAGGGAAGGGCTTGAAAAAGCTCAGAATCTAGCCTCCCAACTCCAAGTCATTAGTTTAGATTATATGATTGTATGTTTTTCTCATTGTTTTAGTTAGATTTCACTTATTGTTTCTTAAAGGGCAAGTTTAGTTGGAATTTTATTTTTGTATCTTTTAAATTACCTGTATTGTGATTGTAACTTAGGGCTCTAGTCATTAAGGGTTCTATTTGATTTGCCTTTTCTTTCTTTATGCATGCTAGAAGAATTTAGGGAAGGTTACATACATTCCACAATTTTGTATTTACATATCTAGCACCTAAACTTTCATATTTACCTACATAATTCTTGATTCTCTTACCTCAAATAAAAAACTATCTTTATGACTAACTCTTAAGAGTGAAAGAAATATTTTTATGCATAGATTTTTAATACCAAGGTGGTATAAATTCAACCATTAAAATTTAGTTGTTAGATATGTAAATACATAAGAAATGTGTGCTATGTATGTATATTTCCCAAGAATTTATCAAATAGTATATTCAGTGTTATTAAAGTGCAATGCGATGCACAAAGTTTTAGTTTTGCTTCGACGACGCGCTGAGCGTAGAACGAAGCTAGACTTTTATCAACTAAAAGGTTAATATGTTAATAAAATTATTAATATATAAATACTATAATTAACAATTATAATATATAAAAGAATGTAGTGTAATATCCAATATGATGGCAAACATTAGAGGTGAACTTGCAAATTAAAATATTAAAAAAAATTTAATTGTTTATTGTAATAATTAAAAATTATAAAAATTATAAATAAATTTATTACTCAAAACAAATCTAAATTTTAAATGATAACTAATCTAATGAAGTCATAATTTTCATAAAATAAGTTAAATTAATACAGCAATTCTTTATTCTCTCTTGTTAAACTGAGAGTTCGACCAATTCTCTTACTTCAACGCTTTGAAACTTGCTTCAACAAAGTGAATCGGGCATCAAACACTTTGCTTTGCACATTGCAATAAAATTGCACATTTTGACGAGATGCTCTGGAACATAAATCAAGTAGAATTTATCATATAAAATTGAACGTAAACTATGTAGCAACAACATTCATTGCCGGATAAAATGTGAATGTTGCTGTGAGGGTGTGACTCTTCCCCAATATGTTATGGTGAAGACATATTGTTTGTTTGATCAGTTTAGATCTCTGATTATTTGAAAATAAATTGGAGAGGGATAAATTTTGGCAGACCTTTGTGTAAAGTTAATACTCTTAGGCATATGTGAATTCTAATTTGCATTTAGTTTTGATGCATGCCTTAAGGTCCGTAGCGATAGAGTAATGAATTATCATTTTAGGGTTGCACGAAAACCTAACATAAAGTTAGGCAAATAAAAGAAAATAAGTAGGAGAAAACACCTCAATTTTTATGCAGAAATCATGGAAAGGGGTAAAAAAACATGTGCCATAGCCTAGTTGACCTAGTATGCAAGTCAACTCTTTTCTTAAATTAGGGAAGAAAGGGTTATTACATTGATCATGATAAATGCACAATAGTTGTTCATCGATAATAGTTGTAGTAGCTATAATGAATGTAATTCTCGATGATAGCAGGCTGCAAGAGCCCTAATTGATTGTTATGGAGACATAAGTTAGTCGTGAATATTATAAATGGTGGTTTTCATATAGACCATAGTTTAAAGCTATGGTAATGGTTGACAATGTGGGCCGCAGACTGTTACTTTAATAGCATCGGTTTGCCATCAAGGCCGTAGTGGGATGTTGCATGAGCTGTGAGCCACGTAGGTCGTAGTTAGTCTCATAGTTTATAATGGTTAGTTGTGATGATGTATGTAGGTTGTAGAGGCCGGAGTTGGGAGGTACACGAAGTTTGAATCACGTAGATTGTAGTTGGTCACATATGCTATAATGGTGAACTGCAATAATATTTATTGGCAGCAATGGCCGGAGTCGGGAGCTGCACGAGCTGTGAGTCACGTAGACCACAGTTGGCACATAGGCTGTAGTGAGTCGTGATGACGTCTGTAGACTGTAGGGGTCAGAGTCGGGAGTTGCACGAGTTGCGAGCCATGTAGGTCGTCAAATTTGCACAAAATTTTTTATTATTATTATACTCTTATGTTATTTTAATAAGTATATACTCTTAGTATCTTGTTTAGAGTACAATAAATTTTTTTGTGCATTTAAGATATATCGTATCACATATAACACAGATTTGTTTTGTTTAACATCATATTATTGATTTGGGCACTTTTGCTCTAATGATTTGTAAGAAATAACTTTTTTAGCTTACATAGTGTAATCAACTCATATAATTATCTTACAATTCTCTCACTTGTAATAGTTATTCTCATAAAATATTGTACTTGTAGGATTGATCTAATTGATATAAAGTATGTACATCTTTGTTGTTGATTATCATATAGATAATATTGTAATTAATTTCGATTACTCAAATCATAACAAATCATGGTTTGTTTAGCTTTTGCATTACATTTGGCTAAGTGAACTTTGAGTTGATAAATATTTATAAAAAAATTCCTCATTATATATACCTTATGATTTGGCAAAATTAATGATGATTATGCAGTGGAAAAATGGAGAACTATAATTTTATACGATTGAAAGTTTGAAAAGGAGAAAGAATAGAAAAATGTATTATTAACTTAAAATCCTCTTTTGTCCTCTTACAAACTTAATGTTACTCTTTCTATATGTTAAGTTATTTTTTAATTGTGATTGTATTTGTTTCATTCATTGTAGCTTAGCTTTTCAATCTCATTAGTGCACCTATCAATTCTAGAACTGATCAAGTGATATCAAAGTTAAGTAATTATACATACATAATTGTATGTATATATATATATATATATATATATATATATATATANAAACGGTAAATTTAGTTGAAATTTTATTTTTGTATCTTTCAAATTACCTGTATTGTGATTGTAACTTAGGGCTCCAGTCATTAAGGGTTCTGTTTGATTTGCCTTCTCTTTCTTTATGCATGCTAGAAGAATTTAGGGAAGGTTACATACATTCCACAATTTTGTATTTACATATCTAGCACCTAAACTTTCATATTTACCTACATAATTCTTGATTCTCTTACCTCAAATAAAAACTATCTTTATGACTAACTTTTAAGAGTGAAAGAAATATTTTCATGCATAAATTTTTAATACCAAGGTGGTATAAATTCAACCATTAAAATTTAGTTGTTAGATATGTAAATACATAAGGAATGTGTGCTATGTATGTATATTTCCCAAGAATTTATCAAATACTATATTCAGTGTTATTAAAGTGTAATGCGATGCACGAAGTTTTAGTTTTGCTTCGACGAGCGTAGAGCGAAGCTAGACTTTTATCAACTAAAATGTTAATATGTTAATAAAATTATTAATATATAAATATTATAATTAACAATTATAAAATATAAAATATGTCTTAACAGTTGATATATATATATATATATATATATATAAAAGAATGTAGTGTAATAATAGAGGTGAACTTGCAAATTAAAATTTTGAAAAATTTTTAATTGTTTATTGTAATAATTAAAATTTTAAAAATTATAAAAAAATTTATTACTCAAAATAAATCGAAAATTTAAAGGATAACTAATCTAATGAAGTCATAATTTTCATAAAATAAATTAAATTAATTCAGCAATTCTTTATTCTCTCTTGTTAAACTGAGAATTGGACCAATTCTTTTACTTCAACGCTTTGAAACTTGCTTCAACAAAGTGAATCGGGCATGACACACTTTGCTTTGCACTTTGCAATAAAATTGCACATTTGACGAGATGCTCTGGAACATAAATCAAGTAGAATTTATCATATAAAATTGAACGTAAACTATGTAGCAACAACATTCATTGCCGGATAAAATGTGAATGTTGCTGTGAGGGTGTGACTCTTCCCCAATATGTTATAGTAAGTATATATTGTTTGTTTGATCAGTTTAGATCTTTGATTATTTGAAAATAAATTCGAGAGGGATAAAATTTGGCGGACCTTTGTGTAAAGTTAATACTCTTAGGCATATGTGAATTCTAATTTGCATTTAGTTTTGATGCATGCCTTAAGGTCCGTAGCGATAGAGTAATGAATTATCATTTTAAGGTTGCACGAAAACCTAACATAAAGTTAGGTAAATAAAAAGAAATAAGTAGGAGAAAGCACCTCAATTCTTACGCAGAAATCATGGAAAGGGGGAAAAAAAGCATATGACATAGCCTAGTTGACATAGTATACAAGTCAACTCTTTTCTTAAATTAGGGAAGAAATGGTTATTAAATTGATCACGATAAATGCACAATAGTAGTTCATCGATAATAGTTGTAGTAGCTATAATGAATGCAATTCTCGATGATCGCGGGCTGCAAGAGCCCTAATCGATTGTTATGGAGGCATAAGTTAGTCGTGAATATTATAAATGGTGGTTTTCATATAGGTCATAGTTTAAAGCTATGGTAATGGTTGACCATGTGGCCCGCAGACTGTTACTTTATTAGCATCGGTTTGCCATAAAGGCTGTAATAGGATGTTGCATGAGTTGTGAGCCACGTAGGTCGTAGTTAGTCTCATAGTCTATAGTAGTGAGCTGTGATGATGTATGTAGGTTGTAGAGGCCGGAGTTGGGAGGTACACAAAATTTGAATCACATAGATCGTAGTTGGTCACATATGCCATAATGGTGAACTGCAATCATATTTATTGGCAGCAGTGGCCAGAGTCAGGAGCTGTACGAGCTGTGAGTCACGTAGACCACAATTGGTCACATAGGCTGTAGTGAATCATGATGACGTCTGTAGACTGTAGGGGTCAGAGTCGGGAGTTGCACGAGTTGTGAGTCATGTAAGTCGTCAAATTTGCACAATTTTTTTATTATGCTCATATGTTATTTTAATAAATGCAGTATATGCTCTTAGTATCTTGTTTAGAGTACAGTAAATTTTTTGTGCATTTAAGATATATCGTATCACATATAACATAGATTTGTTTAGTTTAACATCATATTATTCTTTGGGCACTTTTGCTCTAATGATTTGTAAGAAATAACTTTTTTAGCTTACATAGTGCAATTAGTTCATATAATTATTTAATAATTCTCTCACTTGTAATAGTTATCCTCATAAAATATTGTACTTGTAGGATTGATCTAATTGATATCAAGTATGTACATCTTTGTTGTTGATTGTCATATAAATAATATTGTAATTAATTTCGATTACTCAAATCGTAACATATCGGACTTTATATTATTTCAGGTCTACAGTTGTGTACACCATCATTGAACCTGCCATATATATAGAATGGTTTGTTTAGCTTTTGCATTACATTTGGCTATGTGAACCTTGAGTTGATAAATATTTATAAAGAAATTCCTCATTATATATACCTTATGATTTGGCAAAATTAATGATGATTATGTAGTGGAAAAATGGAGAACTATAATTTAATAGCTTGAAAGTTTGAAAAGGAGAAAGAATAGAAAAATGTATTTAACTTAAAATTCTCTTTTGGCCTCTTACAAACTTAATGTTACTCATTCTATATGTTAAGTTATTTTTTGATTCTGATTGTATTTGTTTCATTCATTGCAGCTTAGCTTTTCAATTTCATTAGCGCATCTATCACTTCTAGCACTGATCAAAGTGATATCAAAGTTAAGTAATTATACATACATAATTGTGAGTGTGTGTGTATATATATATATATATATATATATATAATGTATACATTGTAATTACATCAATTAGATATATTGCTTGGCTTGCTGAGTTTTGACATTGCATTTTATAGTATAGATTTTTAGTTGGGATAGATTTCAAAGGAAATTCATTAAGTGTCATTTCACACCCATTACAAATCATAAAATTCAAAGGGATAAGAATCCTAAAATTTAAAATAAGGAAGAAAATTTCTTATTTTAGAAGTTCAAGAAGCTTTGCTTACTAAGTATTATTTAGTGCAACATTTTATCATCACACCAATGACTAGTTAGCTTTAAATGACTATTTCAACTTTAGATGATCTAACTCATGCTACTAATCCTTGACTTGATATCAATTACAAAATATATGTATCTATATTAGAGATTGCCAATAATACTAGTTTTCAATCCTGTGTTGGAATATCATCATATGAGCCACTCTATAGTATAAAGTGAGGAAGACTTTTATGTTGGGCCAAAGTTGGCAAGAGATGGATAGTGACTTCAAAATTTCTAGATATGGCTATTGATAAAATTTGACTTATACTAGATAAATTAAGAGTTGTATGAGATTTGCATTATAGTATTATGATACTAAGCACAATTCATTGGAGTTTGATGCTCTTATAATGTGCTTTTTAAGATTACTATGATAAAAATTATGTTTCTATTCAATGAGATTTAAAATATGAATCTATGATATTAGGACCCATATGAGATTGTAAGAGTCACACCAAGCACCAATTGAGAATGGCAAGCAATAGGGTATGGTTCCTTGTGAACATGGTTAAAAAATGAGATCAATAAGATGATTGAAAAAATGAGGGGAATGAAAAGCCTTCATCTTCTTCCTCCAGCTAGCTTATCCTAGGTATAAAGCTTAACACAACTTTCTCTACTCTATGGTGAGCATTTGGTCGGTTGGAGGGATTTGTTTTTAAATTTCTTAAACATCTTGCAATCCAAAAACTTAAATCCAAAAAAATCAAGCTAGTCAATATTTTGATAAAATTGAATTTACTAAAAAAAAATTGAAGGTGGTTTAAACTATTTACTTGTGAACAAACCAAAATTTAGTTGTTATTTTTAGTTTGATTGTGAATAAACATCAAGAATTTCATACCTTACATGTATCGTATCAGCTTCATTTCATGAATCATCCATTTAATTTCAAATATTTATTTTTAGCTTGTCTGGCTAAATAAAAATTAAAATCGAGCCAATAATTTAAATTCAAATATCGAGGTTTTACAAACCAAAATATAAAATGTATATTTTGAAACCAAACATGATCATCCAAACTTGGTCATTTAGATTTTGCAGCTTTTAGATTTTGGCCAAATAATGCACGTCCTTATATCTAAAATAGTATAAGTATTTATTCATGCTAATGTTATAACATTTTAAGTGCTTTATCAATGATGACTTGCAAGGACCAATTAAGAATTTATTTTTAACCTTCTAACTGTATTACAATCAAATTTTAATATTTCAGCTAGATCAATCCCTTATGTTTAGTACTTTGTTATCCTAAATCTTGAAATCCACACACATACACACACACAGATTATGTATAAATATTAGAAAAGTACTTGTTATCCTAGAAAAATACATGTGATTCTATAATATTTTAAATGTTTTTTTAAATGTCATGATCATTCTAGTTCATGATAGAGGTGTAAATGAGCCTAGCATAAGCTAGCTTGACATGCCTTCTGATTTAGTTAGATAAAAATTCATGTGTGTGTGTGTGTGTGTGTGAGAGAGAGAGAGAGAGAGAGAGAGAGAGAGTAATGAGCTAAACATGATCAAATAAGTCTTTATTTACTTTAAGCTTGTTGAGAAAATATACTCAAAATAATTATTCAATATTGCCTCTTTTGCTTGATGAACAAATCAAACATAAGCTTTTCAATGAGCCGAATATGAGCTATTAGCAAAAGATGAGAAATTTTAATGGTGATTTTATTTTATAAATATTATGTTATTGATATGATTTTGTAATTAGATTCAGGTCAAATGCTCCTTTTGATAACACATCCACATAAAAAGATGCAAGCCAATAAATCCATATTATATGAACAAATCCTTAACAGAAGAAGACTCTTTTAAGAGTATAAAAAAGTTATTTGGTTGCATGTATTAGTAAGGGGAAGTAAATGAAATGCACAGTTTTTTTGCTCATAGTTTGATGTGAACCAAATAAATTTTTATTATCTAAAATAAATATAATCTCTTAGAATGCCTAATTTTGATAAATTCAAAATTCATTGAAATTTGGAGAAATCTTACTAGAGAAACTCATAGATTGAAACCTTCCCTTCCCTATTTGCCTCTCATTGCTATCACACTTCATTTGTTATTATCATCTCACCTATCTCCCTCCACCCCTTGCCCTTGATCACCTTCTTCTGCCACTATCCACCCTACTTCAATACATTTAAAATGTCTTATAATAAACACAATAAAGCATTCAAATGCATTTAACTTTCATCCAATAAAATAACTCTTGATTTCTTTAAAACAAATAAATTTGAGTCGCTTTGCATTTTTTAAAATGAAAACATTTTAAGAACATCAAACCAACTATCTTCGAAATACCAATGCTAATAGATCTATATGTTTATGAATTATACCTCTGATTGTGTCAATAAAGGTAATATTAGGTAGCACTGTATCAATTATCTTCTTATTAACGAGAAAAATAGGCATATGAGCTATACTTCTTGTGCCACATAAGGACGTATAGTCTAATGGAAGATTATTTTTAAATATAATAATGTTACTAAGGCTCTTGAAATGGAATGTACAATTCTTTATCTTATAATTTAAAAATCATACCTCTATACTATGATCTGTAATGGTGATGTCAATATTCAAATCATTTACTACGTCTATTAAAAAATAATGTTTTTAGTCCTTCCACATTAATTTAAATTTACGTTATTATTGTTAAAACAAGAAAAATAAAGTTAAAAGCAACTTGTCATATTTCAATGTCAATACTTCTTTCTCTTTTAAAGGCAAATTGCATGTATTTGAACTATAAAAATGCTTTGACTCATTGTCCATAAGGGATATCAAATAACTTATATAAATGTACAATGAAACATCATTAATTTTTTCTATCTTTTCAAAGATTTGACTCCAAGACTCTTATGAGAAGTTGTAAGATCTTTTCAAAGATTTGACTCCAAGACTCTTATGAGAAGTTGTAAGACTACATCTTATGCCTTAACATTAATATATAATCCTCAATATAACAATTATTGAATAATTGCATTGTACTTGAAGTAGTGAAAAAACAACTATATTAAAACTTAGCTCCTAAATAATTGAATAATTCATAAGATTTTTTAATAATAATTATGCAAAAACTTGACAATAGTATTTCAATTATAATCAAGCTTATAACTTTGTTTATTCTACTACAAATTCATGCATTAATTTGACTAAGAAAATTAACTATATAGTGTTATTAAAGTTATTGGTATTATATTAAATAACTGATAATAATATTAGCATCAATATTATTATTATTATTATTATTATTATTTATTATATAATATTGATATTATTGGGGCATTTACATATATACCGTACCGCACATTTTTCATGTATTTACATACCTATCATTTAAATATTTCATATTTGCATGTACATTGCTCAATTTTTAATGTCACTTCAAAAATATTATCATTATTATCTTCTTAAAAGTGAAATACAAATTTTCAAGTATAAATATCAAACATTTGGGGTTAGATGTGTAAATTCATAAGAATTGTATGGTGTGGAAGTAAATTCCCCCTCTATTATTTACTTTATGTAATATGCGAGAGCTGAGGCCCCGTGAAGAAATTTGCTAGGGCTAAGGCAGAGGCGCAACGGGGCATAAGTTTTGAAAGATATAGAGGCGGAGCTTGTGAATTTCCCGGGAAAGAGAGATAAGAGGAGACCGTTGTACTTTTTAAACCAGCCCCAAAATCGGAGTTCGGCCATGGCTGCTCCTGCTGAGGTGTTTACCCCTGTGGACCACACGGAGAAGACGAAGACGCTCATCGGAGCACTCAACCTCATCTCTCGCAACCTTCCGCTTCCCTCANATTCTAAGACTACATCTTATGCCTTAACATTAATATAAAATCCTCAATATAACAATTATTGAATAATTACATTGTACTTGATTTTTTAATAATAATTATGCAAAAATTTGACAATAGTATTTCAATTATAATCAAGCTTATAAATTTGTTTATTCTACTACAAATTCATGCATTAATTTGACTAAGAAAATTAACTATATGTTGTTATTAAAGTTATTGGTATTATATTAAATAACTGATAATAATATTAGCATCAATACTATTATTATTTATTATATAATATTGATATTATTGGGGCATTTATGTATATACCATACCACACATTTTTCATGTATTTACATACCTATCATTTAAATATTTTGTATTTGCATGTATATTGCTCAATTTTTAATGTCACTTCAAAAATATTATCATTATTATCTTTTTAAAAGTGNCTTTGTGAATTTCTTACTTCAGTAAGTAAACTTGGACGGTTCTAACTTTTAGAATTTGACAATATGGCCATCTATTCTGACATAGTTGTGATATATCTTGGTTATTTCACATTCCTTTTTTCACACAGACACACACAAAAAACTATTAAAAAGGGGATTGAAGCATAGTCAGAACAAAGTCTGAGGTGTCCACCATGACAAGTTAAATTAGCACCATCCTTATATTTTTTTCAAGTAAAAACTTAGCAATTTTGTGTTACGCTTCACAACATTGTCTTATTATACTAATTTTTCACTGTGTAATTTATTTCTTGGAAACATCAAACTATTTTGTGTTATGTTTCATAGTAAACCTTCCTTTGATAACTTTGCTCGATATGTATTTCAGACATGCAAGATTTATATTGTTTTTTATTCTTTTCTCATTCCCTATTTGTAGGTAATCTTTATATGTCTGTTTATGCTTAAAATTAGGTGACAAAAACTTTTATTAACTTGCATTCTTAGTAATTGTTGATTCCTGATTTGTCCTTAAATCACACCCAAGGAATAAAGAGCAAATAAGAATATATATACCTATATATATAAAGAGAGAGAGAGAAGTTTGTCCTTAAATCACACCCAAGGAATAAAGAGCAAATAAGAATATATATACCTATATATATAAAGAGAGAGAGAGAGAAGTCAACATTAATGAACAATAATATGTCGCGTCTTATTCATGAAATGATCTCCCAATTTATAAGAGAAAGAATACAATGTGATAATGTTACATTTTTGCCTATGCTTTAAAGAGGGTTGGTCAAGGTATTCTTGATATTTTACATGTATGAGCTTATTGCTCAACTGCTCTCTGGGTCTGCTGGATAAGCTCAATTTGGTCTCTCTGTCTGTTGAGATCTGTTCGGCTTAATGGGATATGCCCAGTCGGTTGAGTTTGGTCGGTGTGAGTCGAACGGTATGATCCAAATGTCACATTAATTTAAATTCACGTTATTATTGTTAAAATAAGAGAATAAAATTAAAGGCAACTTATTATATTCCAATATCAACATTTTTTTCTCTTTCAAAGACAAATTGCAAGGATGAGAACTCCATTACATATAATTTGAACAATATAAATGGTTGTACTAATTTTTCATAAGTGAGATCCAATACTTGTATAAAAGTACAATATAACATCATTAATTTCTTCTTTCTTTTCAAAGCTTGGACTCCAACAATATATGGCTTGTTTTTATATCCTCGGATCGTCTTTGGTCTTTTTCGTGGTTCGACTAGCTTTGGCTTCACTGGCTTTGACTCAAACAACTTTAATAGATTGGAAAGTGGGTCTTAAAGACTTTTGTTGGTGGACATTCCTTTATCATACTATTTTCTTCTAGACAACTAAATCTCCTTAGGATCTGCACTGACATATTTTTGATGTATAATAATCAAATTAAAAACCTTTTATGAAAGGAAGGTTGGTCTAATTTCCTCTTTACTTATGAGATTACCAAATAGGAATCATATATCTATCTCAGTTCTTTGATGCAGGAACCCAAATCCCATGGTTTCTTCGCTTTGCTTTCCGTCAAATTTTTTCTCTGACTTTAGCCTTTTTCCTAATCCTTACATTTCTTTCCAAACATTTGGTAGAAGTAAATATTTTTTAGGCGCTATTTTATATATATAGTATGCAACAAGAGAGTTAAAAAGAATTGAAAGAGATAGTGTAATAGTGTCTTGAATTCATTTTTTGTTCGCGCTCTATCTCTATTTCAACTTTCCTATCACTCTCTTGTTACTCATTGAATAATACCAATTTTATTATTATTATTTTGCTGATCTCATGATAGGGATGTTTAATTTTCTATGTTATTCATGTGCATGCCCCAAATAGTCAAGTTTCACGGATCAATGAGAGATGGTAATTTTGTGAAATAGAAATTTATTTTTGTATGTTTAAAACCATCCTTTTATTTTGTAGAATAAAATTCTAAATCCAAGTATCAAATATAATTTAGGATGGAATGGTTAGTTTATTCATTTTTAATAGAAATTATCTTGATATTACAGTATCTAGTTTTTGTAAAGTTTATTGGAGAGGCTTTATGGAGGGATCTAAATATGTTGCAGTAGAATTTATCCATGATAAAATGAAATCTATAATAGTATAAAATCATGAAGCCATTTGCCAAAAACACANAGTCAATATTAATGAACAATAATATGTCGTGTCTTATTCATGAAATGATTTCCCAATTTATAAGGGAAGAAATTCAATGTGATGATGTTACATTTTTGCCTATGCTTTAAAGAATGGACAAGATATTCTTGATATTTTACATGTATGAGCTTATTGATATTTTACAGATCTCTGTCTGTTGAGATCTGTTCGGCTTAGTGGGACCTGCCCAGTCGGTTGAGTTTGGTTGGTGTGAGTCGAACAGTTGATATGATCTAGATGTAAAATTAATTTAAATTCACGTTATTATTGTTAAAATAAGAGAATAAAATTAAAGGCAACTTATTATATTCCAATATCAAAATTTTTTTCTCTTTTAAAGACAAATTGCAAGGATGAGAACTCCATTACATATAATTTCAATAATATAGATGCTTGTACTAATTTTTCATAAGTGAGATCCAATACTTGTAGAAAAGTATAATATAACATCATTAATTTCTTCTTTCTTTTCAAAGCTTGGACTCCAACAATATATGACTTGTTCTTATATCCTCGGATCGTCTTTGGTCTGTTTTGTGGTTCGACTGGCTTTGGCTTCACTGGCTTTGACTCAAACAACTTTACTAGATTGAAAAAGTGGGTCCTACAGTCTTTTGTTGGTGGACCTTCCTTTATCATACTATTTTCTTCTAGACAATTAAATCTCCTTAGGATCTGCACTGACATATTTTTGATGTACAATAATCAAATTAAAAACCTTTTATGAAAGGAAGGTTGGTCTAATTTCCTCTTTACATATGAGATTACCAAATAGGAATCATATTTCTATCTCTGTTCTTTGATGCAGGAACCCAAATCCCATGGTCTCTTCGCTTTGCTTTCCCTCAAAATTTTTCTCTGAATTTAGCTTTTTTCCTAATCCTTACATTTCTTTCCAAACATTTGGTAGAAGTAAATATTTTTTAGGCGCTATTTTATATATATAGTATGCAACAAGAGAGTTAAAAAGAATTGAAAGAGATAGTGTAATAGTGTCTTAAATTCATTTTTTGTTCGCGCTTTATCTCTATTTCAACTTTTCTATCACTCTCTTGTTACTCATTGAATAATACCCATTTTATTATTATTATTTTGCTGATCTCATGATAGGGATGTTTAATTTTCTATGTTATTCATGTGCATGCCCCAAATAGTCAAGTTTCACGGATCAATGAGAGATGGTAATTTTGTGAAATAGAAATTTATTATTTTGTAGAATAAAATTCTAAATCCAAGTATCAAATATAATTTAGGATGGAATGGTTAGTTTATTCATTTTTAATAGAAATTATCTTGATATTACAGTATCTAGTTTTTGTAAAATTTATTGGAGAGGCTTTATGGAGCGATCTAAATATGTTACAGTAGAATTTATCCATGATAAAATAAAATCTATAATAGTATAAAATCATGAAGCCATTTGCCAAAAACACAAGCAATGCGGCCAAACACAATGACTGGTGAAGATACCAAAGCAATCTATGTTTCATTATTCCCATCTTTGGCAACCACATTATTAGTTCAATGGTTTATGTTTCCTCATTCATATAAATTTAATGCAACCAAGGCAATATGTGTTTCCTTATTCACATCTTTAGTCACCATATTATTAGCTTTCTATGATTTGTGTTTTCTCATTCATCTCTTCTATCATGACATCATTTTGACTATTCTGAGGAACGAATGCATGAAAAATAAATTGCGAGAGGTTACTTAGAACACTGAAAATAAGATGACTTCTTAAAGCATATGTATGAAAGATCCATCCACATACGATGATTTACTAGAAAGGCGAGTTGAATAGTTAAATTCATCGTTTTGTTTCCTTTTATTCATCATTCTAAAGAACCAATGTTATTGTCATAGGTCATTTCTATTTGATTTTCACAAATACCTTAAGAGATTGTTGTAAATTCATATTTAGCATTTATCCTTGAGACAACTTGTTGTTCCTTGCTTCTTCATGTTAATAGAATTTCCTCAATAGTGTGCAATATTCTGACATGGATCTCTTATCCACTCTTAAACCTGCATAGTTAGCGTCAGTATAATTCTTAGATTATGGAACTTCATGTTTTTTTTATAAATTTTCCCATTTCTTGATATAATTTTTGATACTTGAGAACTCTATAAGCAGTTAGATGGTAAATTTTTGGTTTGTGCATAAATTGATTTATGAGACTTGNCCTCAAAAGTGTGCAATATTCTGACATGGATCTCTTATCCACTGTTAATCTTGCATAGTTAGCATCAGTATAATTCTTAGATTATGGAACTTCATATTTTTTTATAAATTATCCCTTTTCTTGATATAATTTTAGATACTTGAGAACTCTATAAGCAGTTAGATGGTAAATTTTTGGTTTGTGCATAAATTGATTTATGAGACTTGATGCGTGTTAGAAAATTCATAGCGGTAGAGTAATGGATTATCATCTTAGCATTTCACGAGAATTCAACACACTCAGGTAAATGAAAACAACTAGTAATGACAACAAAAGTTTTTATGAGAAAAACTTGCAAAGGGAAAAAATCATGGGGTCTGTTCCAGATAGAAAAATCCACTATAGGTTGATGATTACAAAGACCCATTGTCCCACAAACGGGAAAGAGTTGCTAGATTTTCCAAGTTACAACATCGGCTGAGGACTTCTATTCGGTGGTGGTCGACGGTGATTGGTGGTGATTGACGGTGGTCAACGGTCGGTGGTGGTTGACAACGATAGTAGTGCTCGTCGGTTGTCGGTGGTTGTCGACGGGATCGGCGACGGTCGACAGTGGCTGTATGGCGGTCGATGGGTGTTAATGAGTGTCGACTGTGGTTGGCGGGGTTGGCGGCAATCGACGGTGGTCTTGGGGGTCGACGGTGGTCGACGGTGGTCTGCGGGGTCGACGACAGTCGGCGGTGGTCTGCGGGGTCGACGACAGTCGGCAGTGGTCTGCGGGGTCAACGACGTCCAACTGTGATCCATGGTGACAGGGGTGGTGCTGAACTTTAGCTCATTCTCAAAGCTTTAAGTTTTCTCTCAAGCCTCCAGCCTCCTACCATGAGAGTGGGGCTATATTTATAGTGTTCTAGGTGCAATGAATGTAGAATTATGAACCATTGGACTGTCCGAAGGGCTTCCTTCAATCAGACGATGTTTGATGTACATTTGAGCGTTTAAACGATTGTCGAAATTGAGCAATCTTTGGCTTGTTGGATTTGTCTTATGGAGACGCTCGATTCAATTATAGGCTTGCTAGATTCGACATTCGTTTAGCCTTCAAAATATGTACGAAAAACTTTTAAGTGTGGTTTAATTACTTGATCTGAGCTTGATTTGACTCGAATTATATTAATTTTGGTAACATTGGGTTCTTCTTATCGAGCTGATCAGTTTGACTGTACGTTTGCTGAAATCGGAGTTATAGATGAGTTTTTATCGAGGTTTAAATATTTATTGCTAAAAAAGTCATCTTGAGATCTATGTCGTGCCTCGAGATTCGTGTCGGATGATGGAGATTTGCTGGGAATGTATCAAGACTTAATACAAATGTGATACTAGGATGAGTGTTGGATTGATAGATTAATTTCCCAATTAATCCTTAATATTTTCCTTGTCAACTTCTATTCCTTTTTTTTTCTGTATCTCGTTTTTGACTTAGTTTAATTGGAGTTCCACATAGCTCACATGTAGTCTTTTATTTTTTTCTCTATCAAATTATTCATATTACATATTTTATTGAGAGATAATTTTTCTTTTTTTAATTGAGTACTTGTATGTAAGGAGTTTTTTAGCTTACTATGTTATTTGATTTCAAACTCTAATTTGAATTTTGAAAATTTTCTATCAGCAGAATGTTTTATATGTATGATTTCTTTGGCTTTTTTTTTTCTCATTTCTAACATGGCCTTTATCAATCTATCAAACGACGCCCATGGAGAATGTTTAATAACATATANAACGACGGTCGACGGTGGTCGTATGACGGTCGATGGGTGTTGATTGCGGTCGACGATGGTTGGTGGCAATCGACGGTGGTCTGCGGGATCGACGACAGTCGACATTGTTTTGCGGGATCGATGGTGACATGGGTGGTGCTAGACTTCAGCTCCTTCTCAAAGTTTTAAGTTCTCTCTCAAGCCTCCGGCCTCCAACTTTCTATCATGAGAGGAGTGGGGCTATATTTATAGTGTTCTAGGTGCAATGAATGCAGAATTATGAACTATTGGACTGTCCGGAGGGCTTCCTTCAATCAGACGACGTTTGATGTACATTTGAGCTTTTAAACGAATGTCTAAATCGAGCAATCTTTGTCTCGTTGAATTTTTCTTATCGAGACGCTCGATTCGATTATAGGCTTGCTAGATTCGACATTCGTTTAACCTTCGAAATATGTCCGAAAAACTTTTAAGTGTGGTTTAATTACTTGATTTGAGCTTGATTTGACTCGAATTGTATTAATTTTGGTAATATTGAGTTCTTGTTGTCGAGCCTGTCAGTTTGACTGTACGTTTGCTGAAATCAAAGTTATGGATGAGTTTTTATCGATGTTTAAATATTTATTGCTCAAAAGTCATCTTGAGATCTATGTCGTGCCTCGAGATTCGTGTCAGACGATGGAGATTTGCTGGGGATGTATCAAGACTTAATACAAATGTGATGCTAGGATGAGTGTTGGATTGATAGATTAATTTGCCAATTAATCCTTAATATTTTCCCTTGTCAACTTCTATTCCTTTTTTTTTTTCTGTATCTCGTTTTTGACTTAGTTTAATTCGAGTTCCACATAGCTCACAAGTAGTCTTTTATTTTTTTCTCTATCAAATTATTCATATTACATATTTTATTGAGAGATATAATTTTCCTTTTTTTAATTGAGTACTTATATGTAAGGAGTTTTTTAGCTTACTAAGTTATTTGATTTCAAACTCTAATTTGAATTTTGAAAATTTTCTATCAGGAGAATGTTTTATATGTATGATTTCCTTGACTTTATTTTTCTCATTTCTAACATGGCCTTTATCAATCTATCAAACGACGCCCATGGAGAATGTTTAATAACATATAATATCTTTTTAATCTGTACATCATATTTTCTATGAAATAACTATTGTGTTTTGGTGGAAGATTCATATAGAATTCTTCTTCAACCTCCCCATGTAAAAAAGGTATTTTCATATCATATTGTTCTATACATCAACCAAGGCTAGCGGCCGAAGAAATTGAAGGAGGAAATATTTCTTAGTAGTTTGTCCCATAGGATTGAATGTATCATTTTGCTACTAATACTAAACTTATCAAATTTCATCTACTTTATGTTTTACTGAGAAAATACACTTGCGTTCTACGTGTTTCTTCCCTTTTCTTAGCTCAACAATTTCTTTTGTGTGATTTTTTAAAGGTATTCATCTATTCTATGATAGCATTTTTTTTTTTTTTTAAAAAGGCCTCAAATAGGGTGCTTGGAATTTTAATGGTATTGGGGATGATATTTATAAGGAAAATTTTGTGTAGGNTTTTTTTTTAAGGCCTCAAATAGGGTGCTTGGAATTTTAATGGTATTGGGGATGATATTTAGAAGGAAAATTTTGTGTAGGTGAATTTTTTATGTATGATGGATTATGGGGTACATAGAAGATTGTGTAATAATAGGTTGATCATTGCTATGGTGGCTGCCTTATAATGGTTCAAGACTTGAGCTTATTAGGGACTTTGGATGGGCTGTATTCTCTTTAGTGATGAGAGTAATGCATTCCTGTTGTTTTTGTTTTATAGTTGGGATGTTAAGGGATAATTAAATTCATCAAATAATTATTTCATTTGGTTGTTCTTATGAAAACAANTTTGATCATTGCTATGGGGGCTGCCTTATAATGGTTCAAAACTTGAGCTTATTAGAGACTTTGGATGGGCTTTATTCTCTTTAGTGATGGGAGTAATGCATTCCTGTTGTTTTTGTTGTATAGTTGGGATGTTATGGGATAATTAAATTCATCAAATAATTATTTCATTTGATTGTTCTCATGAAAACAAGTTTGAGAGGAGTTTATTTTCCTTTAAAAGTGATTTTTTTTGTAAGTGAAAATTTTGTTGGTGATCAGATGTTAATATTTATACTCTTTTCAAATGGATGAATATTCTAAAAAAGATACGTAAGTGGTCATATGATCAAATTGATCTAGATTTGTGAATGTGATCAAATTATATACCTGAAATTTTTTGATGAAGTTTTAAGAAAAGATTGTTTGCGAGAAAAAATAACTAGTTCGAGAGATTTTTAAAATCATCATTATTTAGGGTATTTTGTTAATGAGATATTTGTAGGTTAGTACGATTTCTCCCTAATATCTTTTATAAACTTGATTTTGAAGGTGAAGTGTCCTAATAACTTCCAGGAGGTGCCTTTTTTTTTCTCATCTCACATTATTGTGGGATTTTATGATAATATGAATGATAAATAATATATTCTTTATTAAGGTNGCCTACCATCTTTTATAAACTTGATTTTGGAGGAGAAGAGTCCTAATAACTTCCAGGAGGTGCCTTTTTTTATTTTTTATTTTTCTCATCTCACATTATTGTGGGATTTTATGATAATATGAATGATAAATAATATATTCTTTATTAAGGTAAGAAGATAATTTATTTTTGGGTTTCAGGATAGTAGGAATGATAAATTATACATTCCTTATTAAGGAAATAAGATATAATTTAGTTAGAATAATCTTGATTATTATCAATCATGATTCTTTTAATATTAACACCAAAATTTCCTCTTATTTTAGAGATAATNTAAATTGTTCTCTTATTTTAGAGATAATGAGACGAATGTGACTAATATTAGTTTTTTGTTTAAGAAGATAAAATCATGTCATCTGAGTGCTTTTTTCAATGAATGTGACAAATTCTGTAGTTCTGTAAATATGAGGGATTTTTTAAAGCCCCCAAATATTGGAATTATTTACAAAGAAGAAGTAAAGGATTTGGATTCATTTTCAGAAAAGGGAACTCTTTGATGTTTATGAATTCCATGTCTTATAANAAGAAGTAAAGGATTTGGATTCATTTTCAGGAAAGGGAACTCTTTGATGTTTATGAATTCCATGTCTCATAATGGAACTTTTCAATGATAACATTTATATAATGGAGAAGAAAATATATATAAGATTTTAAAGGTGGGATGCCATAGTTTATAAAAATTGGTTCCGCATGTTACCTTTATTTAGATTAGATATGAAGGAATGGGAAGAGTGATGGTTGTTTTTGAGTAGCTATAGTTTAGCTTGCTGTCTGTTTTCTCTTCTAGTTTGCTCAATTGATTTCTTCATAATAAATTCTTGAATTNCTATAGTTTAGCTTGCTGTCTGTTTTCTCTTCTAGTTTGCTGAATTGATTTCTTCATAATAAATTCTTGAATTGCACAATAATTAGTAAAAAATGTTAACTTGCAATTGTGGTCTTTGAATTTTATAAATAAAAAGAAGATTTATTGCTAGATTTGATCCAAGCATATTTTTGAGAGCAAATGCAGTAGGGATTTTTTTTTTTTTTGATCTGCTATGATGGTTAAGGATCTAGCGTCTACCTTTATTATTCCATTGTTGGGTATAAGATTTGTAAGTTTGAAAAAGTGTTGGCATGATTTCTCATGTAACCAGTGGCTTTTGAATCTATTATGTACGTTTAGGGAACTAATTGAGGCATTATAAGCATAATNATGTTGGCATGATTTCTCATGTAACCAGTGGCTGTTGAATCTATTATATACGTTTAGGGAATTAATTGAGGCATTATAAGCATAATGATTAGAATTTTCTCCATTATGAGCTAGAAAGCATGCTTCAAGAGTTTTTTCTAGGGAATTGAGGAAGTTCCTTAGCTTGTCAATTTCTTTTGAGTTAGGATCTTTTTGTTCAATGAGATAGTCTTGCACTTTAGGTTGGCCTCCTTTGCTTTCACTATAATATTGGGGATTTTATTGAAGTTTCCAACATTTATTATTTATGCGCCTCTTTTCTTGCAAGAATTACATTACAAGTTGCCTTTGAAAAATAATACGTCTTCTGTCTTTTTGGGAAAATTCAATGCCGGAAATTTTAGAATTGGGTTTGTCAAGCATTATCGTCCTTTTTTCTTCAGTTCGTGAGCTAGAAAGCGGTCCTTGCTCTTGATTTGATATCATATAGAAGAGCGGAAGTGGATAGAAAGCCAGCCTTGTTCATTCCCCCTGTAAGTGTTTGTATTCAAAACTACTTCAAAAATAATCAATAACTAGTCATTACAAAGAATTTAAAAATTATAATTTGATCATATAATTTCCTATTTTGGTCAGTGGGTGAAGGAAATAACCACGGTATCCCCTTTCTTGGTAAACACATAAATCTATGGCACGTAGTTCTCATTATTTAGTCACCTTTCTTGTTAAANTAAGGTAATGCTTCATTAAATATTGAGATAACAATCCCACCCTGGTGATTGCATTTTTGACTGATTATTTTTTTTATTTTTTTGAGATGTGTGGAATTGGAGTGCTTATATGGAGATTTTTTTTTCTACATCGAGCATTTGTTATTTTTACAATGAATGTCCATGCTTGTATTTTTATCTTGTATATGGAATTTTGAAAAATGAAATGATTACTGTTCTCGTGATTTACAACTTATCAATGATAGTTTCACTCAGTTATGTTCTATGAGATATATTTTCACATCCTCGGGTACTTCTGAGGATTGAAAACACACTAGCATCTTTCTAATATATGTTATTTCCAGTGATAAGAGATGCAAATTAATCATTTGATGCTAGGAGTTCTTTGTTATATAAAAAATAACATAAAGTTAGTCTTAACACTGGAGTCACACCTCACTCCTTCATGTGGCTTGGGTGAACCAAACCCCTGCTGATTATTGTGCGTTATTTAGTTTCTATTCAAATGGGTTAATTAGAAGGACAATATACCTTGTGATGTCGGCAATCCATGGCTATTACAAGTATTTTGTTATCACCCTTAGCTTTATGCTATGAATTTTATATCCCCTGTGACAAGAAAATATTTGCTTTTAAGTTCAATAGTGCCTCCATTCCTTTGTTCCATATTAATTACCGAGTTTACATTTTGGCAACACGTAAGTTTAGATCTAATACGAAGACTACTACTATTCGAGCCTCAAGGCTTGACTATAACTTTGGCACACTATTTAGTCGATTTTTGAGAGTCAATGTACTTTCGAACTTGATTATATTTTTGAAGTTGCTAGTAAGTTCATAAAACAATCGAGGTATCAACACAAGCCTCCATTGCTTCAACTAGATTACATTACACTTCTAGTTTGCTATTTTGTGATTGAATGGTCTTCCAAAGGACTATTATTGAGACTAGTGTAGTGTTTCCATCGCTCACTTGTGAGATTTCTCCTATTTTTTCTCCTATTTTTTAAAACCATTTAGTTGATTACACACATTCTATCAAAGTCTAGTTTATTCTTGCCCAATAAGCTTCCTCTTTTGTGTGATACTCAGCACATTATTGATTTCATATTGAGCTAATAGTTTCTAATTTACTATATAAGTAAGGACCTCACTGAGGATGTGGAGCTTAAACATTAGGTACAGAAATTTTTGTACAGGACGTGCGTGCATGCGTGCGCGCTTGCGTGCATGATTTCATATCCAGATAATAGTTACCAATTTACTATAAGTAAGAACCCCACTGAGCATGTTGAGTTTAAAACATTAGGTACAAAAATTTTTGTAGACAGGATGTGCGTGTGTGCGTGCCTGCCTTAAGTGTTATCCAATTTAATGGATAAATTGTAAAGCAATTTAAAAAGCGTACCTTTATACAATTTAAACTCATATTGTGTGGTTTTGTTAATGTTTCCGAGGTTCTCTAACCAAATATCTTAAAAGTCAGGGTAATTCTGGCTAGGCTAACCTTTTTATCTTTGATATTGTTCTCAAAACTTTTATTTATTCTGAGGCTTTGAAAAGTGTCCAATTAAATTTATTTATTTATTTTTTTCAAATTATCCGTCAAAGTTCTTGTGGTACATTATGATACTTCTGATGTTGGTATAGATGGAGTCCTTAACCCAGGAAGGTCACTTAGTCATATAATTTAGTTAAAAGTTAAATGAAGTTTATCAAAAGTGTTTAGCTTGTGATCGAGATTTGTATATTCTGATTTAGATATTAAAGTATTGGGGACATTATTTACCCTCAAAAGAGTTCATTCTCATTTCTTACGATTATGACTTTAAATATATAAATACTCAGAAAGAAGTATTAAACAAGTCAGGCGGAGTATTTTTATTGGTATACCTCTGTACTGAAACACTTACATGACATTTAGAATAGATCAGCGGGCATCTATCTCAAAATTTTTTTACTTTCTTACCTCTATGAACATTATTATGTTTCATTTTGATATAATACAAAACAAATCAGTGACATCCTGATTTTTGCTTATTTTTTGCAATCATAATGGCATTCTATATATTCTTTCTGCTAGTTTTATGGCTCAATTTGGATATCTTTATAAAAGCAGTTAGCTTTATGTTCTTAGGACCGCACTTTGTAATTATATTGTGGGGGAAATGCATGTTGGTGGCTTGAAAGGTCATTTTGGATAGAATGAAACCATGCATTTGGCCATACTTCATTAATAAGGGATATTACTAGGGTTGTTAGTTGGCGTTGTGCATGCCACATGGGAAAAGCCGTTAAATAATGTGCTGGCGCGCGGTAGCTCTCCATCCCGCGATCCCGATCACGGGCAAAGCAGGCCGTAGGGTCCCGCATCCATGCTTTAGTTCCGAGTGGGACTTTTTTCGTCCTCTTGGCTATTTTAGCCATGTGGGACTCTTCTTATTAGTATTCTAATATTACTGTAATTAGAATTAGGTTTATTTCTACAAGAGAACTATTTGTATGTTATTGTTTTCTGGTTTACCAGACTTATGGTTTTGTATAAATTATTTGGAGATATTTGTTCCTGGTTTTCCCTATTGGAGTATCTTTGGATTTCTTTCGTGTCGTGTGTATATAGCCAGATAAGATCAAAATGGTGTTCTCTTTCAAATGTTCGGAGGGCCTCTTTGGTGCTTTAATTTGCTTTCTACTACTGTTTGACAGTAGGAAACAATTGTTTTTCACTTTCAATTCGTTGTTATAATGTCATTCACGTCAGATATCAACCAATATTGATCCTTTTATTTTCCTTACCTATCCTATAACTTACCTATTCTTTTGTTCTTTCACATATTGTAGGAGACCTAGAATGATACCATCTGGTATCAGAGTCTAACAAACCCTAAAATTTTGGGGATTTGTTATTCCTACATCTAAACTAAGAATCCATACAATCTAACCTAACACCCTCACAATTTTTGTTTTCTCACACCATCCACCTAGGCTTACCCCTAGCCCTAGCCCTAGCCCTACACCTACCCTTGAACCATATCTTTTTTTCCGTCAAAACTTCCATCGGAATAACTTGACGTCATGTTGCCAAGAGAAACACACAATAAGTTGTTCAAGAACTCACTATGGAAGACATACATCGAGAAATTCTCCAACTATAACAAAGACTTGCCGCCTTCAAGAGGAGATAATCTGGTGAGGTCACCCATACCGCAACAATGGCTTTCCAGATTGAGAGAAGAAAGTGAATCCCTTTCACTAGACAGTTTCCAATGGTAAAGAATCAATACCTTAACAATTTGACATAGCATATTAGAGAAACCAGATTTGAAGTGAAGATTGACTTGACAGATTTAGACAATCGTATGGATCCAAACGAATTCATTGAGTGGTTCCAGACAATGGAACGAGTCTTTGAGTATAAGGATGTTCTACCTGACAGGTAGGTCAAAGTTGCAGCTGTCAAGCTCAGGATGAATGCTTCATTGTGATAGGAGAACCTAAAACATTTTCAACTGTGAGAATGAAAGGGTAAAATTACTATATGATCAAAGACGAAACGAGAGATGCAGCACAAGTACACTGATTTAGAGCACATTACAAATATGACATGTTCTTGAAACTTTATCACTTATAACAGCAAGAACGCTGAGTTAGAGAGACTAATGTTGAAGTGGGCTAGTGGAGCCCGAGGAGAATTAGGATTCTTCATTGGCAAGGTGGTACAATTACAACTCTATTTGACATTACAGGATGTTCGAGCCCTAGCTTCAAAGGTGAAGATACAACAATATCACCAGGTGACCCCACACCTTACAGGTAGAGTTCAATCCCAAGATCAAGTAGCTAGAGTACACCCAACGGAGCACCCAAGCCGACCCTGCCTAAGGAGAAATTAGTTCAGAGTGGAGAAAGGTGGAGCTAACCAACACTCCCAATTCCGTTTAGCTAGGAAGTGTGTCAAGTACCACAGTTTTGGTCACGACGCCTCAGATTGCTCAAACAAAAGAATGATATTTTGCACTGAACATGGAGCAGTTGAAGAAATGGTCAGTAACGCGAAAGAGAAGGAAGACGTCAGAAAGGAGCATCAGCTTCAAGCCGACGAATGAAAGATGTTGGTGATTCAAGCTGAGCTCATTAGATATTCCAACACGATTAATATTTAGTGTCATAAAAGGTAGTGAGTCCAAGGAGCCAATACCGAAGAGGGACAACCCCTTTTGAATGAGTTGTTGGATATCTTGACTAACAATTTATCTCCGGGGTGACTACTATCATGAGAGATTCAACATTTCATAGGCGTCATTACATGATTTTTTTGCCAAACCGGGATGGTCTAGCGAGACTTTTGTCTGCTCTCTTAGCTATTTTACCTTGTGGGACCCTTCTTATTAGTATTTAAGATTATTTTGATTAGAATTAGGTTTATTTTTGCAGGAGATTGTTTATATGTTATTGTTTTTTGGTTTAACGGCCTTTTGGATTTGTTTATTTTATTTGGAGTATTGTATATTTGTTTTCTTTTCAGGTGGTGTGTCTGTAGCCTGATGGGATCAAAGTGATGTTCTCTCCTGAGTGTTCAATAGCCTCTTTCGTTATCTGATTTGTTGTTGCTGCTATTTTGACAATAGAAAACAAAAAATAATCATTTTCCGCTTTCGATTCACTGTCATCCTATCTGTCATGTCAAATTTGTCTTCCCGTTATTCTTAACTATCCAACAACTTCCTTCCTCTTTCTTGTGTTCTTTTGCACCTTCTAAAAGCCTTAGAATGATATCATTTTTTTTGGCCCTTTGACTGTACTGAGATCAGTTGAGAATGTTCATGGCCATGATAATATAGAAATGGTACTTGATATATTTCTAAAATGATTCACACCACTATGATTTAAGACTAGATTTAAGACTAACTATATATCATATGTATCAAAACTTTTTTTTTGAGAAAAGATTTGTATTGAGTGGTTTATGCAAGGTTGTATTTATTTGATAGATATGATACATTTGTTTCTTATTTTTTGAAGATCTTCTGGAAATTGTTACATACTGCCTTTAAGTTTTTATCTGCTTTTCACTCTCAAACCGATGGTTAAGCTAAATTACTAAATAAAAATCTTGAAAATATTTTAAGATGTTTGGTTGGAAAAAGTCTAGGAAGTTGGAATAAGCATCTTCGAACTACTGAATTCACATATAATAATTTTATGCAAATCTATAGCCAAGATAACATTTCTATTTTAATCGGGGCCTAACCTTACAATTTTTTTAGATTTTGTCCTTTACCACTTTATTCATATTCTCATCGTAGTAAATCATTTTTACAACTTATATAATTTACATAATAATATTATAAAACATTTTGAATTGCATAATAAAAAATATCACTAAGTTGTGAATGTTAAAAAAAGCATTACTTGAAATATTGCATTTTACATTAGTAAAATCAAAAGTTATAAAAATCATGCATATATGCGCCTATCATGTACAAAAATGTGATATATCATCTATAAGTATACAGGAAAGAGTGTCATCATCATCTATATGCTTCAAAAGAAAAGAGCCATGAAAGGTAGCACAAAAATGAGCCGTTCTATTACATTCTTTGGGCGTATGGAAAAACAAAACTTGCTTGAAGTTCAAAAGAAAGGAAAGGTCTGGAGCTTGATGTGGTCATTGCGGCCAAATGTCTCTCTTCATGCTAGACCTCAAAAGTGCATATTGTTAGAGTTGTCCCCATTGATGATGATGCCCTTTCATTTGAGATCTACTATTTGCAGATATCTTGTAAGGATCTAATTTCTTGAAGCTCCACTTAGGCGGTGTCCCAATGTTGAAACTAGTGTATGGTAGCAATAATTCCAATTCCCTACTCGTCACGTATGATGCAACCGGTGTCGGCTGCCCCGGAAGGTAGGAGAGCACCGTCGAAGTTCACGTTGAGCCATCCGTGAAGGGCGTGCATTATTGCATTAATATAAAACAAAAAGATTACAAAAAAGGGCTAACAAGCCACAACAAAAAAGCAAAAAAGAAAACAACCAAGTAGTAGCCCTACAAAAACTTATATTCCTTTCAACAAAAACAAACAAGGGATTACTATCATGTAAACTTTCAACTACAAAACAATCTTGTAAAGCAAGCTGCGCACAACATTGGTCTGCCTCGTTGAATCTGGGGAAATAAAATAGCTAACAGAGATGATTATGCTTCTTTGGGGACGCCAATGGTAGGAAATAAAAGACCTAGTAGGTCGGGTGGTGCCCCATTGCTCCTGGATGGTGTAGGCGTGAGTCGAAGTAAGCGAAGAAAGGATGTTCGGGGCACAAACCACCAAAGTACCAAAGGGACAATTGTTCTTCTTTGCATTTCTGGCCCGCCAACATTGAAAAACGACACTACAAAAAATTCTACCAACAACACCTTGTTCCCTCAATACTTTAACCATCTAAGCGCAAAGATCCTGAAAACCTACAAAAGTTGGCATGGAAATTCCCCACAGCTGTAAAATTTGAAGAACCTCCACAAGGACTTTGCACTTTGTCGTGATCTCAGTGATGTCCTCGATCTCACCACACCCCCAACGACATAATGGGTCCTCCACTTTGAGCCATCCGGGAGTATAATAAAATTCATGTTTTCAGGATTCGTATATGTTTGAGTACTTTATGCATACTAAGTACAAATGCCTATGGTCCTTTTAAAATTAATAGGGCAATCAATTTAAATGTATAGTTTAAATTTGGAAGATATAAAAAATGTTTGGATTTCGAAAATCACATGTTGATTTTTTTGTTGGAGTGATTACTATTGTTTTGCTTCCATAAACCTAATTGTTCCAGTTACCTTTGCTTGGATGCTGAACGTGCCATTTCAAATAAATTGATGCTTGAGAAAAAAAAAAACTGAGCTTAGGTTTCTAGTGAGGTGAAGAGGCATTCCTCCTTGAGATAAAAGTTAAATGACCATGAATGAACTATAACAATTAGCCCCTAATCTCTTGGATGAATATATGGATTTGTTTAAATTTAGACTAATGCAGTATGAAAGAGGGTATAAATAACCCTTACATGAATCCTAGAATAGGAAAGATAATAAAAAGAAATAATTGGAAAGGAAAGATATAAAACATAATTTCTCCGTATAATCAATTCATATTAATTATTTGGAGATTGATGACACAACGTAAAATAGGGGAGCCTTAGATAGTAAAGGAAATAAATTCAATCCAAGAAAGTAAGTCTAAAATAAGAAAGGAAATAAAGTTATATTAAAAAATAAATCTGATCCTCATAACTTCACTCGAGAATAAATTATTTCCCAATATAACTTTTAACACTCCTCTTCAAGTTGAAACATGGTTGAAAATCATGTTCAATTTATTTTTGAAAACATCAAACAATGGGCGAGAAAGATTCTATGAATTAGAACTTGAAGTCATCATCCCGTATTGTAGTTTTCATTGACTGGAATTCCTGCAGTGTTTGTAGGCGAGCAGAAGATTCTTACAGGCCATGTCGCAGGGGAGTTTGTTGGGAAATAGACAACCTTTAAGAAAAGCTAATTTCTAGTTGACAATGGTTGTCTTTGACTGTAGTTCCTATAGTGTCTGTAGGTAGGAAGAAGACTCCTACAGGTAATATTGCACGGGAGTTTGCAAGGAAGTAGAAAACCTGCAGGAAAACTGACTTATAGCTAATTGTAGTTATGTTTTTTTACAGTTTCTGCAATGTCTATAGGTAGGCGGAAAACTCCTATAGGTAATTCTATAGGGAGTTTGTAGGGAAGTAGACAACATCCAAAAAAAAAAAAACTATAGGGTANTTTCCGATCCCGATCTCCCGCACGCTCCCTTCTCAATCCCGCTCACGTTCTCCGTTGGATCCCGAACTCCTCTCCTCCGTTCGCTCTCACTCGACGCCCGTATCTTCCTCGCAGAGGATTCTGGATTAGCTCATCTTCCTTCCGCATCGAAGCACGCCAGCTCTCGCCCGAGTCCCGCGCTCGATTCCCGCTCGTCTCCCCGCATCGCAGCCGCAGACTGTCTGCTCAACGCTGCTCTTCGACAGAAAACCCTCGGCTGGCCGAGATCCTTTCATTCGCGCTTCCAGCGCCGCTTGCCTCGCTTCAGCCCGCTTGACGCGCCTCCAGACGTCGTCGCTCGCCTCGCCTCAGCCCGCTCGACGCGCCTCCAGACGTCGTCTCCTCGCCTCAGCCCGCTCGACTTCCCTGACGATCGAAGCTCCGCTCGCTTCCCTCTCTGCACCAAAGCACCCTCATAGTCACAGTCGCCACCAGAAGTTTTTTTGCATCTTCTACTGCAGTCCCAGGTTTGCGCCTTTGTATAAATTTTATCCTGAATCTGACAATTTGTTCTCCATTTACATATTCCTTTATACAAATTAAATTCATCATCACCATTAGCTTTATCCTAATTGCTTTGCTTGGTTTTATGAGCTTCCTTTATCCATTGATATTGCTCTTTATCATTTAAATTTGAGATATGATTTTTGGTTTTTATTGTGAAAACTTCATGATTATGTTAAAATTCAAGAAGGGAATTTTCAAATTCATAACACTCAATCCTTACATATTTACGTATCCAATATTCAAATTTCATTTTTTTTACATACATGCCACTTATCTCCTACTTGTTAACATATCTAACGTTCAAACTTCAATGTTTATCCACATACCACTCAAATTTTTTCATAGTATAAAACAAATATCACCATTTTAATTTTTTTAAAATACACATGTTCATGCTTAGGTAAATTGTTATTGTTGTTTTGGAGATGGACATGTAAATTCGTGAGGATTAAGTGGTATGTATTTAATTACCATTCGTTGAAATCATGTGGGAATTAACCTCATTCCTTCTAAGGATTGGCTTCACTTTTCAAAGCCCGAGTGCTTTAAGTGGGAACCGAGTAAAGTATGCTACTTAGGGTAGAAGAAGTTACAGGAAATGAAATTGAATTCTCTTACTCTTCTAATTGAATGCACGTTTTAGCCTATAATCAGACCTGTTCAACTATATTGGTGTTGATGTTACTTCCCGGAGTGTTCTGCTATTTTTTTAGGGGTTTTGTGCCGCATCTAAAGTGTTGTTTGTTGGCTTTAGGGGTGCGGTAAGGTGTTGGAAAATACTTAAAAGTGCTGTTTGGTCTTTCAAATTGCTGTTTGGATTTGTGGCAGACCATAAAAGTGCTGTTTGGTTTTTCAAATTGCTGTTTGGATTTGTGGCAGACCATAAAAGTGTTGTTTGGTCTTTCAAATTGTTGTTTGGATTTGTGGCAGACCATAAAAGTGTTGTTTGGTCTTTCAAATTGTTGTTTGGGTTTGTAGCAGGCCATAAAAGTGTTGTTTGATCTTTCAAATTGTTGTTTGGGTTCCTAGGGAGCTACACAANGAAAAGAGGAGAAAAGATCAAAAGGTAATTCCACACTTACAACGTGGATCAACCCACATAAGCAACTTGGATCATTGGGGAAGAAGTAATCAAATTTCTATTCATCATTAACTTGTAATAATAAGAAGTCAATACAACTAACCCTTTTTTTTAAAGGAAAGAAATCTTAAGATACTGATGATAATATCCTTATCGTTATTGCTTAAAATATGGATATGATTATCTTTATCTTTATTACAATTAAGTCAATATATAACTGAGAAATAAATTACAAGAAAATTAACCAGAATTAACTGGTGGTCTTTAAATGCTTAAAAATTGTATAGCAGCTTGCTCTTAAGTTTGCTAATAGCGATTACATTTTTCTTACATCAAGCAGCATTAACAAAAAACAACATAATATTACCAAATAAAGGCTTAATTTGTTGATTGACAAATGAATTCACGGATGACATGCACTAAGTTAAATTTTTTCTCCAAAAAACTAATTTTGCTGTAAACAAATGATTTAGGAACCAATTCAGTTGCAAACATCTATACTAAAAAAACAGATACATACAATTAAAACTTTAATCTAGTAAATGACTCAAATGCTAGTAAACCTCTACTCTTTAGTAAAATTCAATCTAGTAAAATTCAAGTTGTACAAAACTTAAATTCTATGGTTATGTTCCTCTCTTGTGTATTTGCAATTTCTTTCCCCCTCAAGCCCCTCTGCTCCCTCACGCCAGCATTAGCCTGTGGTCATCCGCCTCTTACCCACTAATCTAGCCCTCTTTTCAATTGTTAACCTCAGTCGGAATCGAAACATAGCTTCCATCAGCAGTTTGGTTCAGATTGAACGTTGGCCTCTCGACTCTCTCAATTATTCCAATCATAGTTATGATATTTATAGTTTTAAACTGTAGTTCATTTTATACATTCATTACTTGGAGAGGTTGATTGTGTTGTGTCTGCTAGAAAAAAAATGAATTATTTTATTTTCTCATAAAATGGTTCATATTTCGATTTAATCTTCAAAAAACTGCATAGAAATTTTCATCTTCTAAATTAAATATTCAGCATTAATCGAAAGCATAATATAAGCATAATCACAATAATTTATAGATAAAATTATTTTGAAGTAAAGCATGCTTAGAGAACTGTCAAATGTTTTTTTGTGGAAAGGTGATAAAAAGTTTTGATACATGCTTATTAATGAGCCCAGTGGTTTTGATAAGCATTGTTGAGTTTTTGCAAAGAAATATTATATTGTTTTGATAAATTTTATTGATGTTATGGTTGTTGGTCAACGTAATGATTTGCTGATCAGAATGATTAATATGTATGGGTGTAATTGTTTATGAGTTTCGAAGTTCTAATGAGGATTGTATTTTTTAAATGGATTAATCAAAATTTTCCTCAAATAAAAGTATTTGAAACTATTTTCATTTATCCGTCTTCAAAGATTGACCAAAAATGATTTCTTGATCTCTTGTGTTTTCTTTCAATGTAAAAAACAATAAGGTGCAATCTTACCACTATATCTTAATTGTAACAAACACTACATTTACTTTAAATACAACTAAACACTGCTAAATATTTAGAATACTATCTATTTTACTTTGAACTTTTGAATTACATGAGTTTTAAGTTTTTTTTTTTTTATCTGAACAGCCTCTTAATTATTAAGGTTATCAAGCTTTATAGTTGAGATGCCATCAAAAAATTTCCAACATCCAACATGAATCTCGAGGCATAACACAGTTCTCAAGGCAATCTTTTGAGCAAACAATATTCAAACTTTGATTAAAAGTTATTCAGAGCTCTGATTTCAACAAACTTATAGTCAAACTGACCGACTCGACGAGACAAGACAAACGATACCAAAATCGATCCAATTTGAGTCAAATCATGCTCAGATGAAGCCATTAAATCACTTTTGTAAGTTTTCTGGGCATATTTGGAAGGTCAAACGGATGTTGAATCTGATGGTCTCATGGTCGGCTCGAGCGTCTTGACAAGACGAATCTAACGAGCCTAAGATCGCTCAATTCCGACTTTGTTGAGGCTCTCAAATGTCCATTAAATTTCGTCTCATCGAGGGAACCTTTCTGTGTCGTCCGATCATAGTTGTTTATATTCCTTAATTAATTGCCACTAGGACTATAAATAGAGTCCCATCCCTCTAATGAGGGGGGGGGNACTAGGAGAGAGAGCAGAAGTCCAACATTATTCTGTACCCATCAATCGCCACCAACCACCGTCGACCACTTCTAGCCGGCCGCCGCCGATCACCATCGACTGCTGCCCATTCCTAGTGAAAGGATCATTTGCGCATCGACGTTGTAAATCAAAAGATTGCAAAAATTTTTCTTGCCTCTGAGACAAAAGATTGTACATGTAACCTCCAATTTATATTGGATTTTCTCAATTAGGTTAGTCTCCAGGGTTTTTTCCCTTTTTTGGATTTTTCCTGTGAAAACTTCTAGTATCTCTACTAGTTTTTTTTTTCTTCTGAGTATGTGTTGAATCTTCGTATAACACTAAGAAGATAATTTATTATTCTACCATCGCGAATCTTCTGGCACGCATCAATAAACTTTTAGTGAATGTGAGATTTAGTGAAATTTCACAAATGGAAATATTAAATATTCTTATTGGAATTTTCAATTTTCTCTTCCATTTATCCTAATGCTGCCTGCTAGAAAAATGTTTTTTATCATTTCTGAGGTCTGTACATAGCTACATCTGGTAGAAAAATTTGATTTATCTTTTTTTTTTTTTTTGTCAGACCATTGGTTGAACTCCCTTATTTTTTTCCATTTGATTAAAACGTAAGTCTGCAATACTCTCCATATCCTTTATTTTATTGTAATGAATATACCTTTTTCTTCTACATTGTACTCTTACTACTAATACTGCTATCATTACTCTTTCTTTGCTCGATATGCTTTTTTTCTTCTATTTTGTCTCAAAGCTACAAAACATAGCTTATGGAGAACTCTTTTGTTGTTTCAGTTNTTTTGTGAATTTCTTACTTCAGTAAGTAAACTTGGATAGTTCTAACTTTTAGAATTTGACAATATGGCCATCTATTCTGACATAGTTGTGATATATCTTGGTTATTTCACATTCCTTTTTTCACACAGACACACACAAAAAAACTATTAAAAAGGGGATTGAAGCATAGTCAGAACAAACTCTGAGGTGTCCACCATGACAAGTTAAATTAGCACCATCCTTATATTTTTATCAAGTAAAAACTTAGCAATTTTGTGTTATGCTTCACAAAATTGTCTTATTATACTAATTTTTCACTGTGTGTAATTTATTTCTTGGAAACATCAAACTATTTTGTGTTATGTTTCATAATAAACCTTCCTTTGATAACTTTGCTCGATATGTATTTCAGACATGCAAGATTTATATTGTTTTTTATTCTTTTCTCATTCCCTATTTGTAGGTAATCCTTATATGTCTGTTTATGCTTAAAATTAGGTGACAAAAACTTTTATTAACTTACATTCTTAGTAATTGTTGATTCTTGATTTGTTCTTAAATCACACTCAAGGAATAAAGATCATATATATATATATATATATATATATATATATATAGAGAGAGAGAGAGAGAGAGAGAGA